>JBBMHQ010068198.1:0-27628 GCA_037834295.1 Postelsia palmaeformis
ACAATCTTCGACCGGAGGAGCTTGTTGCCGGCCGCGATGATTTCTTGTTTGCCAACACGGCGCCCTCGTGGTACACAAAACCCACGTCGTGTTCCGGGAAAAGAAGGGGGAGCCCGCCACCTTCCGCTAAAAGCCGGTGCAGCGAGCGGACGCGCGCGTCTCCGTACGGATGCCCCTCTCTCCGGAGGCTCTCCAGTTGACGGCGGCCGAGGCGGAGAATTTTCTCGGAGCGTGCTTCGGAACGCCAAAGAGAGGCCGCCATACCGCCGATGCCACCGCCCCAATCTAGCGTCAATGGCGAGCGCACGAGCTGGTAAGGGATATGTGGAGGGGCGAGGGGATCGAGCGGGGGGAGGGGGTGATTTCGCGTGTTCAATCGCGGCTATCGCGCCGTTGGCCACGTGCCCCCGAAAGAGGTCATCAGAGGAGTCTGTTAGGCAGGGGAATCAATTGCATTACAATTTTAGTGTTCAAATATGAATACCAGGTATACATATACCTGGTACGTCAATTTCATGTATACCAGGTAGTGTTTAGGCCGTCTCAAACGCTGCACTGCACACCTCACCCTTACCCGAACGGTTCAGGCAATAAAAAGCAAGGAAATCCTACTTGTTGTACGGATAATCGACCAGATACACAACTCTTCGCCACCGTAGATCCGGGGATCCGATGGGAGGCTCTATGGTAAGGACCGTCCAGGTGGGGGGTAGTCTCCGGGGACCCCTTACAAGGCGGGGAGTGGTGTTAGCTTCCGGAATGACAGGCGAAATAAAACATCAGAGTTGGTAAAGTCCAGTCTCTTCGAAGAAAAAAGAATGTATCGCCCCGACACCAAGGTTCACGTTTCCCAGGGAAGATTAGGCTGTTAATGACGAAGACGTCCTTAAAACGTCCATCCCAGGGCGCAGGTAATGACATATTTTGTTTTTTTGTCTGACTGTTTCGCGTCGTGTCCGCGAGAAATATAAATTGCTTGCTCCATTTTTTTGGATGTTAGTTTCCCACGCAACAAATAGAACGCTGGATGTCGAGAGCTACATGTTGGTATTAGCGACAGTACTTTTGCCGATTTCACCAAATCGACAAAGCGACGGCGATACGGGCAAAACTATGGATATAGTATGTCGTTTTATTCCAGCTTGTACATATGTATGGCAAAGGCATGTGTGCGATTTAGAAGTAAAGCATGTTTGCACACTCACATTAATAGCGAAGGCGTTTTCTTGGAACATGTCTGGAAAACGAGTATGCGCGACAAATTCATAATTTTACACCAAAGGGCTGAATTTGGCCGATTTTGGCCGGTCTCCAAATTTGATTTCTTGTTGCATCGTCGCGTAACTATCTGAATTTAGTGTTGAAATATTTTATTTACTCGTGCGATATAAGCATCGATTCCTCTTGGTTTTGAGGGCGACTAAGGCGCTATCGTCTGGAAATTAAAAAAAACAAAAGTTTCATCAGTTATGACTATAAGCGCTGGAGGAAGATTTGCACCAGATGGACCGCAAGAGAAGAGGCACCAACTTACAGTAGTCCTGAACACGAAAAGACGGTGGTATTTTCTCACGTCTGTGGGCAGCCATGCTAGCCACGCTCATACCCTGCTTGTGCACTACTTTTGTCCTGTTGTTCCATGAGATACTGTTCCACTCCAAATAGTTTTTGCATTGTGTCCTGCTACCGCGGACTCGATTTTGGCTATGAGGTCATGTGAGAACAACAGCGAATGTATTTATAACCCCGACTTCACATCGTACCACAGCGTCGATCAGTCGGGTAAGCGTTGGAACTGGCAGACCATTTCACAGTTTTTCCGCTGCATGCCACCGACAGAGACAGTAGGATCGTGTACCTGTACAACGGCTCTTGTGGGGCGGGTCTAACCCTTTTACTACTGGAAAATATATCCGATACAAATTCCAAGTATTTTCCCCCAAAAGTGGGTTTAGTGCTAAAAAGGGCCTAACGTTTCTGCGAGCCTGGACTGTTATCAGGCCACGGTGAGTCCGCGAAACCGACTCTACTGCACACCAAAAACCTTCGTGACACACCCATTGGATGAACAAGAATGGCCCACCAGGTTTGGGCGTCGTTTATGGATACCGAGGCATGGCGCCCACTCCCTATGGCGCAAATACAATCATCAACGATCCCGTATCTAGTTTCGAAGGAATTGGGCCAAAATTCACTCGACACCCCCGGAAGGGTGTGTTTCGCAAGGTACCTGGTATGCACTTTGGCGTAGACGGGTACCAAATCCGGTTATTTTCGTAATACTCAGGTAGATACCCGGTGATCCCCAGAGTATTGTGGTCATGGAGATATGGAGATATGGGGGGGGGCATAGTAATACATAGGAATGCATGGTAATAATAATACACAGTAATACATGGTATTCCTTGGCACTACATAGTACCAGTATCAGGTAAATTACATAGTAATGCATAGTAATACATGATAATACACAGCAGTAATTAATAGTAATGCATAGTATTAATAATATACCTGGCATACAGTAGTAGCACATAGCAGTACATGGTAATGCATGGTAATACATAGTAATAGAAAGTATTGCACAGTAATCAGAACCCACGATAGAAGCAAGAATCATGTATCCCCTACTGAATGCTCACCCAGCCTACTTTGGTTCAAATTACTGTTGCTACTATGTCCCCGCATAATAAGCACATCGTTGAATCCTTGCTGCGGGCCAACACAGATTGACAGGCGGTAGGCGGTTTACCTAGCCGACATCCAAAAAGGTTTCACGCCGGTGTCGAGGATATTAGGGGCAAGAGACGTCAAAAAGGCTGCACAGCAATGTTAAGGATGTTACGGGCAAAAACCGTAAAAGTCGCTGCACGTCGGTGTTGGAGGAAAGAGGGTCGGCGGGCAAAGTGCACCTGATCCATGACCGCGGTTGAGGCCCCTAGCCCAGGACTAACGCCGAGAGTCTCCATGACCCGCATGCTTCTCTTCAGGTTCCGCACGCTCAGAGCCGCGTTGCGCATCGCTACGGGCCGTCGTTCTGTGCCGCGACCGCGGTGGTAGTGGTGATGAGGATGAGATGATGGTAATGGTAATGATGATGGGGATGATGACGATGATGATGATGGTGATGGTGGTGATGGTGGTGGTGATGATGATGATGACGATGACGATGACGATGGTGATGATGATGGTGGTGGTGGTGGTAGTGGTGGTGGTAGTGGTGGTGAAGATGATGATGAAGATCGTGATGATGATGATGAGGACCGTGATGATGGTGATAATAATTAGGAGGAAGGTGATGATGCCATTGATGATGATGACAATCAGAATGATGACGATGTTGACGACGACAATAATAATTACGTGATCATGATGATGACGATGAGGACGGTGATGACGATGAGGACGGTGATAACGATGAGGAGGATAGTATTGACGATGAGGATGATGATGAATACGGCGATGATGTCGGTGGCGATGGTAGTTATGGTTGTCATGATGGTGACCATATTGGCGATGGCAAGGAAGCAGCATAGTCGGTGGAGAGGGAGGAAGGGGGGGTCAATCAACGGATCCAGAATGTGATGCTGCAGCACCAAGACATGCATACTTATGTAATTGGACACATGTAGTGTGGAAAAGGATGCCGGCCGGCGAAGGGGCTACTGTCAGAATGCCCACGACTCTTATCACGGCTGAAGAGTAAATGTATTAGCACTGCTGAAAGCAGGCGCGTCTTCGCGGAGCAACGCTGTAGACATGCTCTACACGTACATATAGGTAGACGGCAAGGATTCCGTTTCCATTTCCGCGAGTCTTCATACAAAGGGCGGCCCGGCAACAGCAAAATCTTCATGGTGGGATGGACGTCAACAGGCGAAAAAATACCCCCTCCCAGCATGCAGCTCACCCTGCATGCGACTCGCTCAACACCTGATGGCACTTGGCGCTTGGAACAAGCAATGTCTGCCTGGTCGGTGAAAGCCCGACGTGCTCCACCCCGGCATGGTAGGGATGCAAGGGTCTAGAGGGTTACGACCGCGGCTATGCGCGCACGAGCATACTATCAAAAGCGTCAGACGCAGAAAGGTTGGCATGAAACAACGTGTATAGCATATGCAACGACTCCAACGTATATATCGCGGCACACAACAATGTGCTGATATATGTGAAGTGCTGGGGAGTTCCGCCAGACGGCAGCACTGCCAAAATGGCGCTGCACACCGCCCTCGAGGTTAAGCGGGTAACACCCCTCGTAGAGTTGCAGCTGTGTGCACGTCCCACGCCAGGAGCGAATTCTTCGCACCTCGTTCATAGCTGGGCAAGAGGTCAGGCGAAGCGAAGCGGTGGTGCACCGCGGCTAGTTTCCAGGCCAGGTTGTGCACATCCTGTTTAGCGAAGCAGGAGCGGCGGGGTGCGAGCACATGGTCAACGGCAACGTCAGGAGTGTGAAAATATCATCCGCGACCGGCAAGGAGGAACTGGTGCGCGAGCGACCGGCAGACGGAGGAAAGGGCACGGGAGTGAAATTTCCCAACCAAAAAACAAAAAACACGCCGACAACGATCAGCCGCGGCAAGACGTGAATGGATCAAGCAGAACTCAATACTGTTGTAAACCGTAGCACGGTGGAAACGGGTGACGGTCGCTCTGCAGAGCGGAAGACATGGCAAACGTTTCGAAAGCCTCACATCGAAACGTGTGGTCGATCACGCGTTCATACTATTGCACACGCTCTCAACTAGTTATACATGCACCAGGTAATGGAAGCCAACGCAACCCAACCACGGGCTCTGCAAACAGCTACACAAAGATAGAGGAGGACGGCGAAAGTCAAAACAAAACAAGTTAAAACAAAACAGCAACACGGTGCACCTGAACGCCCGTGTTTAGACCGAAGCCACCCGCAGGGGGAAACTGATGTGCGGCGTCCCCGACCAGAAACAGGCCCCCATTGCGTGCCTTCCCGTCCCTCCTGCTATCATCCCGAGCCAGGACACCACCTCCTTGCGCGGGGGGACTGCAGAAGTACTTGTCGGCGACAAGAGCGTTCATCGTCCACGGACGGATAGAACACACATCGATCTCCAAGCGCGAGCCGCCGGGACCGAGTGCATGCTGAATAAGCAAGGTCGCCAGCTCCACAGAAAATGTCTCATCATCATCATGCGCAAAAACACACAAATGCACGAGGGGGGCGGAGGTCCTAACGCGAAGCAGTCTGACGTTCTTGCTCTGGTCATCAAATGTGGCCCAATAGAATGGACACCGAGATGGGCAGAATATTAATATTGTTAACAATAAGAGGCAATGGTGGTGAGGTCGTACAATTGGGATGCGATCGTGCCGAAATGACGCACGTTTTACGAGGCAGAGCCGACAAAACACCAAGGTCACGACTACTTCTCTTTGGAAACATGAGCTGCGGGTTGTACCAATTTACGCTCGAAAAAAGGCCACGACGGACAGAGGCGATCGCGGTGGGACTGCTAGCGGTAGGGTGTGCAGCGAAAGTCCCAATGGAATGATGTGAAAACTGGTCGACCACAAGTCATACTACAACTCAAGAGTATTCACACGCGTTTTTCTGAACTGGTTTAGTATAAACTACTGTACGAGAACAATCAATCGTCGCGCGAGTCTTCGGTCGAAGGATGCGCCCGCACGAAAGACAGATAACAGGGAGACATAAGGGGAAGTTTATGCGTTCCTGGGGTACGGTACGCTTTGGTGGACTTTGTCACCTCTGCGCTCTGGTGTGGCGGAAAGAAAGGAACCTGGCACGCCCACTCTCCCTCCTGCACGTTGTGCGCCACCAGAACGCAGATTGTCTCCTACGACACCCGGAAAGAGAAACAAAGCATTCGAGGGCGACGGCCATAAAAGAGGGGGCGGTAGCGCCAAATCAAAACGAGGGGGGGTGGGGGGGCGTTCGCCTGCACACTGCATGCGGAGGGCCGCCTTCTCCGAAATGCTTCAGAAGTAGTACGGTTTATTTTGGCATGGGATTCGTGGGGGGTCATGTGGCCCCCCTTGAGGTTCCAGTATTATGAGACGATAAAATAATACGCCCAAAATCTACGCTAAACCCTAACCCCAACCCCTGCCCTAAACGGTGCACCCGAAGGAGCTTTGTGCGGCGGAATTCCGGCGAAACTAAATGTATCGACGAAATGCTGGATCAATTCAAGAACGACTCACATGATGTCCCCTATTTTCTATACTAAATATATCCTACCATGTATGGTTTAGTGTCAGAATGTGGAGAAGGCTACTGCACGCAAATGTGATGAAAAAGGTGCACCTACGATGATGTGGCAGTAGACTGCGGACATAGGACCCGACTACTGTAGGCAGTTACCTCTGGAAAAGCTTGATCACTCAGGTCTAACTGTCTTGCCTTGCCCTCATGTTCTTCTGGCCATTCGGGCAAAAGAGGATGTAAAAGTCCCTATTCACAAGATACAAAAACGCTTCCATAACTACACCAGGCTGGACACCGTTACACTGAGGTTTGTAGCGCTGCTTCTCCCTCGTCTGGTCTGAGTTGTCGCCGGACCATTTCGATGTGTAAGCTTGGTTTGACCATTCCACTTCCTGAGGCCAAAGCGGCCACAACAGTCAAAGCAGCCACAACATCTGAGACATGTACTGTCTAGCTTCGGCAGAAACTTCGCATGCACGCATGGGCCCTAAAAGGCGATACGTAACCTTCCGTAGGCATGACCCTCAGCGCCTACCGGCACGCATGTCGGGCAACGCCTTCTGCTCACTGGTGGACAGGCGTAAACGCGGTCGGCCTCTTACGGTTCCCCCTTTTAAGTAGCAACCATGGGAACGTGTTGCCAACGGCCACCACTCTAAACAAATAAGTACAGAGCTTACTGGTGGCACTTTATTCCCCGCCCACCGTTCGTATGGCGTGGTCGGACGCCCAAAGTTTCATCGAACGAACCCTCCCCTTGCCCAACAACAACAACAACAATAACAATCCGTCCCTTCTGGCACAGTCTCACGACGAGCGGTGCATCGGCCCAACACCTGTACACCATGTACAACCCTCACTCACCTCGTTATACACGAAGTATAACATGCCCGGGCGCTGCCCCTTCGCCCTGAGCAAGTGCCCTAGCCCCCTGCACCGAAAGTGGATATTCACCAAATGCCCGAGTTCTCGGCGTCCGGTTAGCCCCATCCCCGCCGCCGTGCGCACGGAGCTACCAGCACCATCCGCCGCGATGACGTAATCGCACGCTATGGCGTCGGGGGCTACGGTTGTGCCACGGGAACAACCTCCCCGCCGCACGAGGAGTTCAAGCTGAGGGGAGCCGCTCGGGCTATTTTCGGGTAATTGCCGAACGCCCGTGACTTCTGCGTCGAAGACAACCTGAATTGAATAGATGGCGTCGTCGCGGACCGAACAAGGTCGGCATGGAACCAAAATGTGGAATGGGGGGGGGTGTGGCGCAGGAGAGAGCGGTACTTTTGAAACCTAAGCAAGCATAGTGTCGCAAGCACGATGCACATCACAGATCAGGCTTCAAGGTAAACATCTGTCGCCAAGACGAGGGGGCGTCGGTATGCCTCGTCCCGCATGACGTGACTCTGTAGAGGCAGCCTATATAGCCATCGATGGGACTTCAGAATAGTACCTGCGCGGGTGCGCACGGAACGAGAGGGGTTCGTCTCTCCGTCCTTACGGAAGCAAGAAGGTCCTGGAGGCGTTAGTGCGGTCATGAAACGATGATCAAACGTGATAGAGGGTAGGGAAGATCGGTCGAAACCATAAAAGGCTATGAATAGACGCTCTCGAAAACACTAACAAATACTGTGCAACGCTGATCCTTGAATTCGAAAGCTCCAGCACGTCGCTAGTCTAAGAAGGCATTCCATGGTATAACTGTGTTGCACTGCCCACTAAACACAAAAAAATCTCGACAACAACATCTCTGGGAGCACGTCTGCCGCCGTTTTATTTACGAGCACTTTTCGTTTTCTGCTCTAGCTCCGAATACTTCCATCGAGCCAAAATTTGGCAGGTCGAATATGAGCTCTTTGGTGCACTCCTGTGAGTGTGCCAAAGCGACAGCACTTTTCGTGTCCTCCTTCGGGGAGTACCTTGTCGCTGAAGTTTGGAAATGTGGTTCCAAGCGCTTGAATTTTCGGTTTCTTGTACTGTAGCCAAGTATTTGTTTTTCCTGCTGTACAACGAGAAAACACGAGAAAGAGAAACGAAACCACGAGAAAGAGGAACGTACTTGATACGACTTC
This sequence comes from Postelsia palmaeformis, assembly GCA_037834295.1. Taxonomy (NCBI): domain Eukaryota; class Phaeophyceae; order Laminariales; family Laminariaceae; genus Postelsia; species Postelsia palmaeformis. The sequence continues at coordinate 8,269 of JBBMHQ010068198.1, forward strand.
TCGGTTTCTCCTGCTCGTTGTACAGCAGGGAAAACAAATACTTGGCTACAGTACAAGAAACCGAAAATTCAAGCGCTTGGAACCACATTTCCAAACTTCAGCGACAAGGTCCGCCCCGAGGGAGGACACGAAAAGTGCTGTCGCCTTGGTACACTCACGGGAGTGCACCAAGAAGCTCATATCCCGTCTGCCAAATTTTGGCTCGATGGAAGTATTCGGAGCTAGAGCAGAAAACGAAAAGTTCTCGTAAAAAAAACGGCGGCAGGCGCGCTTCCAGAGACGTTGTTGTCGGGACTTTTGGCAATATCAGTTTTTATTTCGTGGGGAGTGCAACACAGGTGGGTAGGGCACTCGCCTGGGACGAGGGACACAGACCCGCTGCGGTGCGCTGCGCTTCTTCCAGTAGCAGGGGCAGCAGAACGTTTTGCGACAAATGTGCGACACCTGTAGGGGATAGTCGTCGCCTCTCCGCCTCCTCTTCACAAAAACAAAAGTGGAGAATGCGTAGCAACGGATGTGTACGCTGAGTACCGCATGTTGGCAGGATAGGTAAGGAGAGCGGTTTCGACGGAGGTTTCGACAAGCGTGCAATGCCAGTATGGTGGTACTGCGGCTCAAGCGTCGGGCAAACCTGGTCCGTTCTCGTCGAGACTCTGAAAATCAAAGCTTAAGTGCACACCTCCAAGGACCATCTTAACTCCTCCTGTTGAAGCTTAGAGGGGAACATGCCGAAATTATAACTAACGAAAACAGGTTCGGCCACACCGAGCAGCCGAGGCTTGCTGTGGTAGGAGATGTGTCTGATTTGCACCGCATGGAGGTGTGCGACACGCGCGCAACGCGATGTTACTTGTACTGTTGCATATTCTTCTTTCAAGGCACTATTCTTGGACGGGTAAGAAGGCCGCATTTCTCGTTTTCAGGCCGCTGTCTGTACCTCGGCCCCATGAGGGCGAGGTGTTTGCGCCTTGTGTCGTGGAGTGCGACGGGGGGCCGTCTCAGGTCGCAGGGTGCTGCCGCCACTACTTAGCGGCAACTGCAGCACGCTACGCACATGGTGTAAGCAGCACGACTGTAGAGGTAGGTATTTAGGGTAGGCTAGGGTAGGGTGGGGTAGGGTAGGGTAAGTAGGTAGGTAAAGCAGGTAGGGTAGGTAAGGTAGGTAGGTAGGGTAGACAGGTACGTAGGTAGTACGTAGGTGGGTAGGTTAGTGGGTGGGTAGGAGGGGGGGGAGGGAGGGAGGTCGGGAGGTACTACCTAGATAGGCACTGCAGGCACTTACGATTGTGCGCCCGCGAAGGGAGTCTCGCACGAACCGACTGCGTGTGGAAGGAACGACTAGTCCGATGGAGTCAACACAGGCGGGAGGGAAAGTCGGCCATATCTACAGGTTTTGTCGAATTGTCCGTGGCGGCAATAGAGCGCGGAAATGGCCCCATTTCCGAGTGCTACCGCTTGCTCACCTCCGCTGAAATTGTCGACACGAGCCAGCTGCCGCCCTAACACGGTTGAACACACGATGAAATCCCTGACACGCACCAGTCGGCCGGGCGTTCACAAATGCCCAGAAGATCGCGAGTTATGAAACATCCAAAGAGCAACGGCGGCAACGGTTACACAAAACGGGAGGAGCGCCGGTGCTTACGTTTTGCTGGCAACCTGCGGCATTCTGAATATCGGCACAGTGGCAGGAAACCGACGTCGTTCGTCACGAAACGATGGCCTGCGGCCAAAGATAGCGTACAACAGCATTTCACAGTTTTTTAGTTGACGATGTTCTGCCTGATGAGCCAGCGCACCAGCCAGCATGCCTGCCCCGCGGCGTGAACCGCGAGCCAAGCCTAGCTTCCTCTGGGGCAAATAATCGGGCATGCGCCGGGACAATTTTGGAAAAATCTACGAGGCTTATATCAATACGAGTAGCTCTACTCTCGTGTATCGGCGTTGCTCCAAACCAGCACGGATAACTGATGTAACTTAAAATAAATCGAAGAAAAACGCCACACTGCCGTACATGCCTGCTGCTTCGCATGGCCACTATTAATAATAATACTACACTACACTGCACTTGGAAGGCTCGACTTTTATTAGCACCACTCTGTTCGAGGTACACATGCTGCAGAGCATCTGGTGCCAGGATTGATGATCTCGTGTGTGCCTGTACTCGCGCAACGGGCTTGTATTAATAGCATAAAAATATTGATATTAATAGGGGTACGTAGACAGTTTTTTTATCAGGTGCCTGGTACCTGGTACGTCTTTTTTGTAAGACCGTAGACACTCCAGACGTGCGGGTTGACGATACCATATGTGCCGCAAATATTCACATGAGGACAGGTGCAGGACGGTAGCGCCCTCGACACGGTATATACCGAGTCTTCCAGCCGACCCTAGCCATGCACCGCAGAACCGAAATTCGCGCAGATATACAACGCACTATTCCGTGCCGTCTTTGGCTGCCGAACCTTACGATACTCGCCTCCAGTCGTCTCTAGGTGGGCATCTCTCGAACACGGCCCTATCCAATCCACCGAAGGCATTCCGCATGATCTCCATGCTACGCAAGTTGATGAAGTGGGCTTGAGGGTGGGTCGGGAGGGCCGGAGCCTTCTCCAGCAGGATTGAATGGACTCCAAATTGCGAGAGCAAGCAAGACATGGTTAGGCCCGCCGGACCTGCCCCGACGATTGCCACGGGCGTGGACTGCTGCTGAACCTTGGTCGAGGACTGGCGAGAAGGCTCGACGAGTGCTGCAGCAGTGTCAGTGGCAGCAACGACCAAGCGAGGACGCTTCATCGCGAAAGCAGGAAAGGAAGAATGCCCTGCTCTGCGCGCGCTAGCCAGGTGCATGCACCGTTCCAACAGGCTGGAGTGCATTGTCTGGTTCAATGGGTCGCACTTACGTGCGCGCCTTGCAAGTTGTCTTGTGGGCTGAGCCGGCTGCTCCCGATGGTCTCGTAATCGTGCCCGTGGCTAATTGCGCCGCATTTAGGGAGTTCAATTGGTTCCAAAGGCCTTTCACACGTTGTAACCGCCAATACCAACGAGAGACAGCGGGGATTCGCCGTTGTAAGTTGAGCTCGACTCTCTGGCTGGGGGTGTTTTGGGTGCGGAGCTGCATCGAAAACCGCTGGAGCAAGCTTGACTGGCAGATTTCCATGAACATGGTCTGCCTTGACTGGCAGAGCTCCGCCCCTCCATCGTGACATCGTGACATGTTTCATCTGTGGTCAAAATGCGGCGCAATTACAACTGACGCTCGCTGTTGTAAAACCTGTCAGCTGGGAGATGCTCGGCATGTAGAAAGCGCACGGCTTCCGTCGTATCTCTCTCCGCGGCCTCGCCCATAAAGTATGGCGATGAAGATGGCCAGCATAATGCACCCTGCAGGCTGGAGCGGCGAGCTTCAAGACTTGCAGGTAATTCTTCCTACCTCCTCCGAAGTAAATACTCAGCTATTTAATTGCATGTATGTACGCAAGACGTACGTACCCTGAAAATAATCTGCATGGCCATCCTGCCCTCGGCGCTCGACGACGACAGCATTACGTACTCTTGGCACTCTGTTCGTAAGCTACATCTTGACGGTGCAACAGGATGACATTAACCAGTGCGTGACTTGGAAGCTCACGCCCACGGAGGCAAGGTGGCTTTTGGTCCGGGCTCTTGCAATACTGATACTGTGCATTAATGCGTCATCAGCGGGCTCGAAGGTCAACTTTATATTGGCGAACGTGACTGCAATACAGGATACGTGCAACAGTACCAGGTAGAACCGAAGTACGAGGTACTTGGTACTTCCCCCCCCCCCATTTATTATACGAGGTATCCGCCCTTCTTTTATACGATATCTCCCTCCTATTTTAGTCGATCCGGGGTCACACAGCACGCTCTCCTCCCCACTCGGCACTATTAATATGAATACGTTACTGCTGCATTATTTTACGTATAAGTAATTTGGAGCGCTACCGTACGCGGTCGCACACTACCCGTGTGAACAGGAGGAGACAATTCGCCTGCTGCACACGATTCGCGGTGGCAGTGACTCGCGACGGCAGCAATCACCTGGCGGCCGTGCCTCACGAAGCGAAGGAACAATCCGGCCGAAGCGTGGTGAGAGACAGTTGCGCTAATGGGACGTCACAACTTGCAGAAAACTGTGCGTACTTGTAGCCAATATTTCTACAACCACGATTGGCATACTACTGCACACTGCCTTGCGGGCAGTCCCACCCGTACGCGGGTAGCTGAATTACGTGCCACCGTCTCAAAACGTTTCAAAGGTAACTTGCTGTGCGTTGGCGGCTCACGTTGCCAACTTGTTGGTTGATTTATCATTTGAGCTGCTGAGCCAAGCGTGCGGGATAATTGCCTCGAAGTCCACACACCTCTCGGTTGACTGGCAAGAACGAAGTCATGGCCAAATAGTCCACCCAGCACCTATCTATAACATACTACCTACGAGCCGTGAAGGTCACGTGTATAGGAGGTGGCACCCGTCATCTTTGCTTGGGCTTTCTTCCGGCGACGCACATTGCGCGGGGGAGAGCATTGACAATCAAAATATTCGGTACATTTGAAGATCGCCTCGCTACCCGCACTGTATATTGATAAGCCAGATACCGCAGCCTACACCTTACGTTTGAACTCCAACAACGTCACTACCAACACACAAGTAGCCCCGTCACTCTCTTGGGATCCCTTGCCCCCGTTTGGCAGGAGATTCCCCCGTAGCTGAAGAACGCAGTACCAGTCGAGAAGGTATTAATCCATTTCGCAGACGACGGAGAAAAAAACGAGTCAGGAACTACACTCCCGCCCCCACCGGACATGGAACAGAGCTCGGAGTCTCTGGGTCGAAGAGGTTTTCCTACACCTTGGATACAACGCAATGGCCGGGAGAAGGAAGAAGATCGGAGATCCCTATTTCCAAATTGGGTGTGTCAGTTGCAGCTGAATTCTTTGACCTTGGATTGAGCGTTGGAAATGCTATACGCCGATTTTGGATTTAAGTGGTGCATCGCCTGCCCGACGTTTTTTTTTCGAAAAGGTTGTCGTACGAGAAACTTCTCGTTCTACGGGCGATGCGGTCTAGGAATAACGATAACCAAAATACGTGCAACCTTTTCCTACCGATAGCAGCAGACGAAAAGCATCACACCGTAAGGTATGGCGGCGGGCTGCTATCCGTCACCTGTTCTACCATGCTTGCTCGAATACGAATATGTGTCATTGGTCACCGGGTGCACAACACTAAAAACAATCTATGATGAGGAGGATGGGTGTTACAATTGGTACTGAAGGGCTGCGCACCAAGTATCCCACAACCTGTGCCCCGGGGGAAAGCGCCGTCGAGCGTATATTTTTTCACCTTTCATATTACAGTCCTTTCAGGACTTTGCCGTAACCCACTATTAATAGACACCGTATCACCCTGACCAGCTGTGTGTGGGTCCAGCAGTGGAAGGCAAGCCGTGCCCCCAAGTGGCAAGCCCAAGAGGTACAGTGGTTTTTCGGGTCTAGTCCCCGTCTCGACAAAGTCACCTTTGATGCAACGCCCATGTATCCTCCTTTTGTCGCATTCCTCGCGTAGATCGTATTGCAATAACCCTCCTTAAACACGTCCTGCCGGTACGTAGCTACGTAGTCTCCAGTAGAGGATTTGCCGACATGACTATGTGCCATGTTTTGTCAGTCGCCTCTCTCATACCGGGATGCATCTCGATTGTGTGACGAGTTAGCGCGCACCATGTACAACACGCGACACGACTTGAGAAACTCTTGAATCGCGCTAGGCTCAAGTTCTTTAAATTACTATTAGTACTATTATGTGGGGCAAAGTTTGTGCTACGCTATTTTCGGTGTTTCAGACGGAAGACAACGTACGTTTCACGCAAAATGCCGAGCTTAATGTGCTCATTTGAATCAAAATGTATTAGTTCTGTCGGGTACCGTAACTTGTACCGGCTCCTTGGTCCCATGTGCTAAGGGCGGCATCCACCTCGCTGCGCCGTGCCAGATGTCGGAAAAACTACGGTGGAGGTGTTGGACAGAGGAGAGGAAACGACGAGATCCCCGCCTTTTTCTGGACGTCCCGGCGATGCCAAGGGCCAACCACGCGACAGCGGTGATGCTGACTACCTGAGAAAACCTTCGTCTTCTCCTGCGACATTTCAGGTAAAACAGGTTGATCACACAAGGCGACATTGATATTTTGTGCGTTTCACGAATCTCCGAAACCGTCGAAAAATACCTAGACCCGCGTATCGACAGGTGTCTCTTTCTACTTAGTGGTACTGTAGAGCTTATCAATCTTCGCCGAAATGAAGTCCCTCATCCCTTCAAGCCGACAGTCTCTTGTGCCCTTACTCGAAAAGTGGCTGTATTCTTATCTGGTGAACACCCCCCTGTAATACCACCCGCTCGACACGTAATATCTGTAGGCGGCGGGTCCCGCAGTTAACGGAGATGAGGAGGATCGATTTCGGCATTTGACCTTCAAAGATGAGGAGGGACGCGTGAGGGATGGGACCGACAGCTATGTTCCAGGGCATGCTGGCCTAGGCCACGAGTTGAAGCGATTGAGGGCCGAACGTGACAGGTCAGTTCGAGCCTGAAACATTAAGCAACGCAGAGCAGAGTAAGCCATGCTACGGTACGGTTCAAGAGAGAGGTCCCACTCGAATATACTGTAGTATAGCTCAAACGCTTCTCAGTGACTGCTAACAGGCTCCCCAACCTTTGCATCGACCAATGTATCAACCATTGCAACTCTCATATTCCCCAATACTATCTCAAGATCCGATGCGTGTTTTCCTTTGTAATGTTGGAAGCCGTGCTGCGGCAGGTATTGGGACACTCTTAAGCCCTTCAGAGCCCCAGTCCCGTTTTGGGGACAGACCAGTCAAATTCCAAGTAATTTGTTCCCAGTTGTCCCCAAAACCGGACTGTGGTTCTAAAGGGGTTTATACTTATGCGCACAAACCTTTATCGCTCATCGAGTTCCTCATCATCTACTGGTATCTAATGAGGAGCTACTGTATGTACTCAGTCTATGTCATGAAGTCCGATGTGTAAGTTTCAGGGTTATTCGATAGATGCCCGATAGCGCGTGCGGTTAAAGGTTGTGTATCGGTGTTATTTAAACTTAATGCAGGTTTCAACTTTTCTCGAAAATAGTTATTGCCTTCCCAGAAGTGCAGGGTCTCAGGCAATTCAGATGGGAGGTACCCCTACCGCGGCGTGTGTCTTGTTAATAGTGTCTTGGTGACTTATTAGTAGTGTATTAGTGTCGAAGTGCCGTAGTGTCGTAGTGTCGTATTAGTATTGTGTTAGTGTTTTCGTGTCTCTTCTTACTGGTCAGTGCCTTAGTGTCTTACTGTAGTGTCTTACTGTAGTGTCTTACTGTAGTGTCTTAGTGTAGTGGCTTACAAATATTCTCAAAGTCGGCTAGGCATCCGCGTACTCGCACCCTTTGACGGTTTTGGCAGAACGAACGTGGCCAAGGAGAGAGGAGAAACGCAGCCGAGGGAGCCCCAGCCGCACGGATCGGGGGGTTGCTTCGATTTAGTCGATGCTGTAAACTGGAGCTCAGGCACCAAGAGGATATTTAGGAGAACATCGAATTAAGAGGGCCCCAATGCCTCGACCGCCCACTCCCGTCTGCGCACAACCCGTCAACCTTTGATGTATATACTACAGTAGTGCAAGATCCATCCCACATTCACTGCAAGTAATTTTTTATTACAAGCGACTCTAACGGGGTTGAGTATTACCCCAACACGTACGCACTGTGTTGGTTGGGTTCTTGATGCTTTTATGTTCAACATTGCTCAGATTGGCTAGCATCGAAAACGCGCAGCGGGAGGCATGTTGTGGCGCCAGACGGGAAGAATTCCTCCGCTTCGCCCGACGAAAGTGGCTCGCGTCGGATCAGGCCGCCGAACAGATGCAGCGGCTATTTCGCGGTTATATTGGGAGGAGAAGAATGGGACTAGCCAAGGAGGTTCGGCGGCTTACGGGGCAGGCCCGTGCGGAGTGGGTTGAGGTCAGTCTACGGAAATACTACGTTCGTATACCACGTTGATATTTATATATATATATATATATTGACGAGCCGGGCTGCGCACGAGCTGTTGTGTCTGGAACGTACAGAAAGTTATACACCAAGGGAGGGAGGTGTAAGCAGGAGCCTTCAGGAAAGGAGAGTGGGATACTTGTCGGTTCAGAGTCATAGAAGGGAGAGACTACTGCACTACTGCGGTATTAGAGAATGTCCTATACAAGTCGGACTGGAACGTGTATCTACGATACACTGTCGGAGGGAAAAATGAATAGCAATATACTTCAGCGATAAATCAAGTGGTAGGCAGTAGTCCTACCGAAAAGCCGTCGCATAAAGAGCCAGGGTTCCAAACCCTAACATTTCCTTGAGCACTCGACAAAGTGGCGACAACCTGCTGTTTAGAACTGTTGCGCTGTGTCTCCGCGCCTGTCGCCGGTTCGCCAGAATGGCCGCGAAAAAATGGCACCGTATCACGGCTGTTATAGACACTTACAACGAGCCAAGCTCTACATACAAGTACTAGGGTACAGTAGTATATTACTTGATCAAGTGTGGGCTCGCCAACAAGAAGCACTCTGTAAGAGCAAGCTTTGAAAACCTTATTGCGACACCATTCTTGAACAGCCTTGAGCATATGATATTACGTAGAAGGTAGAGTAGGGCTCGCCCATGAGCGCCATTGCTCTTTCTCCAATTTTCTTAGCGCCACCTCAAATTGACGCTGACGTTCTTATTTAGGTTATTTCTCATGCGTGAGACTCTACGTACTGTATTGAGTGTTCATATTTGCTGCCTTCCTACTACTCCAGGTGCGCGACCACGATCGGGGCGAGGCGTGGTACTTCAACCCGCTCATTGGGATCAGCCAATGGGAGAGGCCAGACTCCCTTTTGGGCACCATGACACCCTTAGAAAAGGCAAGAAACAAGCGCACGCAGGGGGAGGGGGGGCATACTCTTTCGTTGCTTGCCGTTGTCATTCGATCACTGACCACGCATCCTTTTCCAAACGGAATGCGCAGGGCGAAAGGGGTGTACATTAATATCATTCAGGTATGTTCCTGTATGCTTTGGCCTTCGTGTATACTCCGTTCATCTACTTCATTTTTTCCGGTGTATGCATGTTTATACCATGTAGGTATTCCTGGTATTAGCTGGTTTGAATGGGATACAGGACAGAACACCGCAGGCACGTACTATTGTTGTTGTGCTTGTATTATTTGTGTACCATTTTTCTTCAACTGGGCCGTTTTTTAGCCTGTTTTTACTGTACGAGTCCTGATTCATGACCACAGGCTAGATGCCCAGAAAGGAAATTATGAATATGAATAGATATCATCATCAAAATATTCGCGCCGAGCCAAGCTGCCGCCGGAAAATTCATGAAAGGCTTAGACTCGCCCAGCGTTACAGAATGGGAATAGCCTGTTGAAGCAAAACCCCCGCGCCAATGCGCGCCCCGGTGCAAAGGTGGTAAATGGGGTAGAAACATTTTATATACGATAACAGATGGGATGAAACTATGCATGTATACATATGGCCACGAACCTTTTTTCCTCCTGCTCCTCCACCCCGCAGGTGAGGACGCTTCCCGCGTTAAAACCCCGCTTACCCTCCAAGAAACCCCCACTTACACAAAAACTCGAGGCCACAACAGGATTTGAACCAGTTTCGGGACGAAAAGACATGTCATCGCCCCAGCCAACTAAAGGGTTGCCGAACGCCTCTCCGATCAAGCCATCTACGGCCAAAACCTCGGACCCAGGGGGCTCGGTCGGCAGCATCGATTCATCAGCGGCGCTAACAGCTGCGGTGGCGACTGCATATTCCGGCACCAATGACATCGGCAGGGTGCAACAGACCGCACCATACTTACCACCCCTGACGAGCGGGTCGAGCCGAAGCGTGCTGGCTAAACCGCCTCCAAAGGGGTTCGCGCCTTCTTCTGGCCTAGGAGGCGGACTGGGCTCGTTTGAAAGAGGGAGTGGGAGGGAGAAGAAGGGGCAAGATAGGCAACATGCGTGGGTTGGGGGAGATGGGGGAGAGGAGGGTGGGGAGGAGGTACGTGCGGTATGCGGTCGTCCGGGGACACCCAAGGCACATTACCGGGCTGCCTATGTGGGTATTAATCTCTCTGTCTCTCTCGGGAGTCCTTCTGTCAAACTCAACAATGCACGTTTGTGTCCGGTTTGGCCAGAGTTGACTCGATGACTCTGAAGTAAACCGTTAAAGGTTGGAGCTTCCCTCGACAAAGCCCACCTGGTCCCTTCTTCGTAACGCCCACAAATAATATGTTCCCTAGAGGATTTTTTTCCCTACAAGAAGCTTTTCTCCTCATCTATAGCTTCGCACATTACTCCATCTTACATGAGTTATGTAGCTACATCATCTTTGAGATGCAGCAAGAACAACGTGAAGTCAAGTTAAGAGTGCACTTGTATACTTTTGTTGTGTTGCTCTCGTTCATATCGAGCTCAGCTTGCTCAGCTTGCTCAGCTTGCGATTTTCAAGGGCCGGAGAAAAACCAGGTAAGTTGTTTTTGTTGGGAGTGTGATGCTCGTTGTACGTACGACTAGACGGCCTGTTGCAACTTACAGGTTAAAGACGAAACTACTCGATTACCGGCTAACATAGGCCGCCGATGCGGTTGTAACTGCTAACGCTTTAGATGACGTATGATGTTCGGCCGACTGAAACTACGATAGGGGTATGACAACACTTTTTGGAGGAAATATTTCTGAGAGATGAGTTCCTCAGCTGAGGCAATAATGTATGCCTGATCGTTGGAACACCACCTCCAAGGGCTTTACACAAGGCACACGGATATATGTACACTTCTCTCCACATTCGGTGGTGATCATCTGCGCTGACAGTAGTCACCCACGCGCCAACACTGTACCCAGGAGACCGGGCTCGGCCTTGCCTGCAGAAAGGAGGAGGAGGAGAACGAGGCGGTATCGTGTTCGTCAGACGATTCCAAGGACCGCTCCAATGGTATTAAGGGCTTTTTTCTAGCGGACGGGACGCCCAACATTCGCCTCCGGAGGTTGGTCTCACGGTCAACCGCCTTGAACTTTGTGCATTGTTCACGCGTTTCTTCGGCTGCTGTGCGCGTTTTCGAGAAGATGGGAATATTGTGGCAATGTAATATCTACTTGACTAGCCGTGGCATCCTGGCCGAATGGCGTTATCGTTTAAGCATCGTACTTATCTGCAGTCGGCCTTCCAGGCGTGTCTGTTCTGCTTGTTCTGCCTGATTTGCTTGTTCTACCTGTGCTGCTTGTGCTGTTGTTCTACTTCGTCAATGGGGGGGAATGCACCGAACCAATTTCTCCGCCGGTACACAGTCAGACGAAGCGCCCAGCCCAGTTCTGGTCAACCTCATGAACTGTAACACCACATTATTATTTCCGTCCCATTTGTTACTTGCGCCCTTCTGTTAACTCTTCCTTCCTACAGCAACAGTCGTAACTCAGATCCGGGGTCACATAGCAAACCCTCCTGTCCTATCCCCACTACGGCTCGTGACTTGCATGTTTTGTCGCGGGAGGGCTTTAGCCCTTTCTTCCCTCGCCGGCTCGCGTCGAATTTCACCCACCCACGCTATTACGGGGAATCATAGTGAATAGGACCGACAATACACACAAAAATCTGCATCTAGACCTATTTTAGCGACAATATTTGGTCCTATTTACTATGGTCCCCCGAAATAAGGCGCTCTCAGCATTTGATTCCTTTTGATTTGTTTGCGGACGTATTCACAACCTGATCGCGATGGGGTTCGAATTCCAGAATCAGCACTACAGCAGCAACATTCGAGGGTAACCAGTAGATCACCCGATAGGTCGTGTTCTGGGCACCTCCCCTATGTTGAAACAAGTAGAAGCTCCGCCGTCTCTTCCGCTTTTCTCCCACCCAATCGTCCCACTACGTGTGCGGCGTCAACCCTTTCTTCCTCCACAACAGAACAATCGCCAAGGCCTTGAGGGTGACCAAGTTCGACTCCGTCTCTACCCTCCTCTCCGACTATACGGGACGAAATTTAGCCGCCACCACCACTCAAAACAGGAACTCTCGTACGGCGGCATGCCGCACAGCACCACCAAGTGATGGTGAACGACGCGCTACTACCGCTTCTGCCGGCGGCGGCAGCAGTGGTGGCGATGGTGGCAGATCAAACATAAAACGCCATCGTACGATAAAGAACGCCGCGAAGGTGGCAGGAAACCCAGAAAGCGGTGTTGGAACCGGTGTTGATAGAGCCCCCCTATTCCCGACCGGAAAGCTGGAACAGGACAAACACCCACCCCTGTTCCTATCGTCAGCCGGCGGCGGCGGCGGTGGCGACGGAGGGCGCAGAATGGTGTCCCTTATGACCGCCTCAGGGAAAAAAATCGAAAGTGTTGGTGGAGTTGGAGGCAGTGGCGGCGGTGTCCAACGCGTTAAAACCGGGGGCGTGAAGAAAATGGGAGAGAGGGGCAGAACGTTGAAGGGGCTCGCAATAAGGGACTTGACCCCACCCGGGTTTTTGCCACCCCCGGGCGCAGAAGAAGCTGACCTTGATCCGCCGCCACCAAGGCCTTGTGGTGAAAGCGGGAGCGGCACTGCATATGCCAGAGCGCTTGCAAACGGAGAGGGCACCGAAGACACCGGTATCGGGGTGAAACAAGCCGGAGAGGGGGTAAGCGCGGGTAAGGAAATAGGCACGGGGCGGGATGCTGCCGCTGCTGCTGCTGTCGCGATCGTTGAAAAAACCGAAGCAACGGTCAAGGAGGTATGTTTCAATTGTTGGAGCAAGGGGAGCGGAAAGACTTGCACGCTGCACGCGGGTGGGCCGAGGGAGAAGGGAGGGGGAGGGGGCGCCGGAACGGAGGCGGAGGGAAAGGCAGACGGCCAGGCAAGGCAGGCCGAGAGCGCGTTGATGTGCAAGAACTGGGATGTCGGAGTCATGAGAAGGCGCTACCGTTCAGAGGAGCTACAGGTCGGGTAAATAGCTGGCAGAGTGAAACGTAGAGGGTTCCACATGATCGGCGTCTGACGTTCCGGCCGCACTCTGCTTTCGACTTCTTATGTGCACGTCTTGCTAACGGTGTTGTAAAAGAATATCGCTGTCGCTAAGAGCTCGCGCAGGCAGGGTAGGCAGGGTATTTGTGATTGTCGACAAGGTGTTGGCGTTGGTGGTGGAAGTGGTCGAATAAAACAGTGATTCGGTCCTCGTTTGGTTATATTGGGACCGTGACGGCGGACGCTCCAGGCGACTCGAGAGGGGTCCCCATTTTTCGGCGCCTCAAAATCAGTAAAACACTGCATTTAAAATCGTCGAGATTATAACTGTATAAGGGTCGTTCTTAGAAGCGCAAACGACATACAAGACGGCTTTCGCACTGATTTGAGACAAGCGAACGATATTTCGCGGCTAACAAACTCGTTCGATTGGCATGATTCACTCGCCCACACACACCAAGAACATTAAGACTGAACACAACAGTATAAATTAGCCAAGGGCTTGAGCTAGTGATAGTGCGGATTAGTTAGTATAGGGAAAGGAGGGAGATTAGATAACAAGGAATATGGAACGCGCTGTACGCTTCTCTCCCACCGAATTAGCCACAGTCCACTTGTACTTGCCCACGTTTCGTGGGATAAAAAAGCGTGAGCACTGACGAAGCCCATCATATTCATTGGGGTGCTCCTCCCTCGCCGAGTACCGTGACTACTCGATCTTGCCAACGTATGGTGTAGTTTTTTTTTGTCCAACCCATTCAATATATTTTTCCTTCTTTCTCCAGCTCCCTCCCTAGTCGTAACTCAGATCCGGGGTCACACAGTAATCCCCCCCCCCTCTCTCCCCCCCTCATACGCCTTGCGTTTCCATCACGAGAACAGCTCGGCACTTTGTCCCTCGTCAACTCGTGTCGAAATGTGGATACAAGAGCGCAAATACCAGCAAGATGTGTCATTGCGGCGGCTCCTCCCTCGCTGCTTACTGCGACTCACTTCATCTCGCTGACCGACGTGATACCGCTGTCAACGGCCCGTCATTGCAGGAGGTCTTTGCGAAAGAGGCGTCGTCGTTGAGGTACGACAAGGAGCGAAAGACGTTCGTCTCGATCGTGGAACAGAGGCACCCCATCTACCGGCTTCTGGCCAAAATCATCGCAGGGTATAATTTTACCGTTCGTCGTAAGATGCATCAGAAGAATTGGCTGAGAGGCTTCGTAGAGCAGGTGACGAGTATTAAGTTAGGCACAACACCATTTATTTGTTCCTGAGGCTTTTCACTTGAGCAGCTCTATAACTCACCCATTTACCGGGTGTGAGAAACGTTACACGCCCCACATAGATCATGATATATATATCTACAGTACAGATAAATCACATAGCAGTTCCTCACCTGCCGCTGCGAGTGGTTGTGGGCAGGATATATCTATCTGCATAGTGCCGATCTAACCCAACGAACACGCTCAAGGTCACCCAAAGTCTGTCACTCCATTGCGTGCAGACCCGAGGTACCGATCCCTCCTCGGTGTGAACTTCATAGTATACCTCTACCACACAACAGATAATCTTCCCGAGGCGTCTGCCCCACATTCCTGCCCGGGGCATCGGGGCATCGGTCCCAAGAGCTCATCAGTTTCAATGGTTGCACAGCACCGTCAAAGGGAAATGTTTGGGGTCAAACGTGCAACCTACCCCTACCGTAGCACGGTTCAGGTACAGTTACGGCTCAGTTACTGCGCAATTACTGCTCGGTTACGGCTCAATTACGGCTCAGACACGGCTAAATTACGGCTCAGTTACGGATCAACTACTGCGCAGTCCCTGCTCAGTTACTGCTTAGTTACAACTCAACTACGGCTCACTTACGGCTCAGTCACTGCTCAGTCACTGCTCAGTCACTGCTTAGTCACTGCTCAGTCACTGCTCAGCGCGGTGGTGATCCCAGGCCGTAAACTACTGTACGTAGTGTAAAGGCATAAAGTACTGGTACTATGCTATGCCATTCTGCGTGGGTGGAATGGTCGGTATTTCCCCTAAAAAAGCTCGACCTTGAGGCTTTGTAGGTGCATTGAAAGACAGCTTATTGCAACTAGTGAGTATGGACCCAAAGTATTCACACTTCGGACAGATCAGGATCTAGCTCATCTATACCATATAGATCCTCGCCTGCCGTTTCGAGAGGTTTTGCAGGTTCTGAACAGTACAGATCCAACCCAGAAAACATGTGCTATTATAGATCATGCAGATTATACGGGTTCCACACAGCAACATGAGCTATAGCGGATCACATAAGATCGGAAATAGATCTGCCTTGAAAGATCTAGACCATGCACTGTGGAAATCGATGAACTGTCTGAGGTGTGAGAGTATTGGAATCACGTTGAGCCAAGCCATGATGCCCGCAGCTCGTGGTTTGGGCGCTGTATCGCTGCCTCGTGGTCTACATGCGACGAGTTCGGTTTCGTTTCGTGCCATCCAACAAATCGCGAAGCAGGAGGGAGTATAAGAGACACCCTACTACTGAGCTGCTGACGTATAGCCTTGGGGGTGGTGAAACCTCGTGAGGTAGCACCTACCACTATTATAGCCGGTGAAATCTTCCGTTCAATCATTCTCGATATTGCGACAATAATCCGCAAAAAAGAAAAAAAAAATCAGATCGATATGACGCAAAGGAATTGCTCGCAGGTGGCTGGGATTCCCCACAAGGTGTCTACATGCTCTCAATTTGGTATACGCCTAATGCTGTACTCCGTTCTTCAATGTCCCCACAATAATGTTTTTACGCCCACATTTTGCGCGGGGGGAAGTCCCGCCCACCCGTGCTGACCATGTCCCGATTCAATTACAAAACACTGAACGGCTTCGTAAAAACTGAGAGACGCGTGCTGCTATACGATACGTACTGTAGGTACGAAACACAATAGATCAAAGTATCACTGGGACTGACTGGGCTCCTCAACTAAGAAATTGTGAATAAGGCAAAACCATGCATTTTGAATCACTGGCATATCATCCGCGTTCCTCTCATTATTTTCGATACATGCTTGAGTCATGGCATTGTTCCATCAGTTTTTGCGCTTTCAGTTCTGTCGAGGTCAGCTTTTTTGGTGGGACTAATGAAGCTCCTCTAGTGAGAGCCATAACTTCATAAATGTTTTTGATAGGTGCACTTTTACCGCAGCATACATCGTCTTAGTTAGCCTTATTCTGCATGCTGCAAGTCACGACTTAGCCTTGGCAATATTCGTACAAGTATGCGCGAAGTGCATGTTTTTCAACATGATGCTGCCGTCCGTGTATGTGTTGCTGTGAACTCCTTTATTTTGTCGTGCAGCTGCGCATGGGCAACGTGGCGGGGGCGTCAGCGGCAGAAGTCAGCAAGACAGCCAAAATATTACGCCTTCGAAACACGATCCAAAATTTGGCGCAGGTGGTTCCCGATACTGTACGGTAACTTTTACTATTTCGACGTCCAGGGTCAACGCCATTCATATGAGCGTTATTGTGGTTATTGGTTCTGTGTTTGCCATCCGAAAATCATAATGGGCGGCATGGACCTCAACGTTGACCACTCATAAAGATAGTAAGTTTTTCCGAAAAAAAACTTTTTTGGTATTGCTACTAGTATAGCATTGCTAAAACATTGTTGAAATATTGTTGCCATTGTTGTTACAACATTGTTGCCATTGTTGTAATTATTACTGTTACTATTATATGTTGCGCTTGTTGCCACCGGACAATATGTAGCATGAGCCTCGACGTTGATCACCCGTAAATACCACCAGAAATACGAGAAAGAAGAAAACAGGTCGAAGGACACCTTGTCATAATTGATGGGCCACTAGAAACAACGTGCTGAAGCTACTTGTGTAACAGACCAGGGCAGCAAACAGCAAAGTCCACGCTCAAATACGCTCCAGGATACGATGAAGAGCACGAGGAAGGACACGATTGAGGGCACGATCAAAGATACGACTGAGGACGTGGTGAAATGCATAATTAAGGACACGTTTCAGGCTCCGTGGTTTTCAGCTCAACAAAGCTCTTCCAGCAGGCGATCGGACGGGTCAGCGCAGCAAAACCGAAGTCCAACATACTACCTGGAGATAGTGCAATATAATCTTTGGAGTCAAACATACTTCTTCGAACTAGTGTGGGGTCATGTTTGCAGTGATAAAAGGGTTGAGGCCCGACAAAAGCCTCATCACTCCCCCGTAAGATATCTGGGTCGAAGTTTTTTCGTCTAACACGTGCCCTGGCTTCGCCCTCATACCTTCATACCTCGATACCTTTATGAATGTATACCTTCATACCTTCATGCTCCCCTCATTTCTTAATCTCTTGATGCCGTGTATTGCCTTCATAAATCCATTCCTTCATACTGTCACACTTTCGTACCTTCAGACGTTCGTACCTTCACACCTTCATACCTTTGTACCTTTGTACCTTTGTACCTTTGTACCTTTATACCTTTGTACCTTTGTACCTTTGTACCTTTGTACCTTTGTACCTTTGTACCTTTATACCTCTATACCTTCTTATCAGATTAGCGCGTTCACGGCGACCGCGAAGGCCACCCAGCCGAAGCCTCCTGTCACCGGATCAACTCTTGCCGAGTGCTCGGGGTTGGTGCGGGTGCTTGTGGACAGATCGTCCACGATCATGAAGCGCGTGACCAAGGTCATCCTCGACGGCCCAACGCCGCTACCAGTATTTTTGTACGAGGCCAGGAGGTGTGTGCAATACCCTGGGCAATAGACACAACTATAATTGTCTACAAATCGCTTCGACAGTAGGCGACCGGAGCAAACTATCGTTATCGGTGTGTACTGTCGGCCACAATAGCAGCAATAATAGACTACCAGTGTGGGACGTGACATCGATAGGAAAAACGAGGGTCATCCTTGACGGTTCAACGCGTATGACGCATGTTTTGTTCGAGGCCAGGGGGTGCGCAATGTTCTGGACAATGGCCTATGCGTGATCAAAGCTAAAGCTCATTCTACGCATTGTATAATGGCAAGCTCAATAACGGTACTTATTGGGCACAATAATAGTCTACTGCTTCGACGACAGACGGCGGGGAAAAACTACTGTATCGGTATATATTGTAGGTCACATTAGAAATACCAATAGACCACTGCGGAACATGTCTATCGACAGAGATGACGAAGGTCGTCCTCTACGGTCCAACGCCTGTACCGCATGTTGTTGGACGACTGGGGGGTGCGCATGCATGTAAGCTTAAAATCATACCCTGGACAATAGACGCATCAGTAGTCTATTGCTTCGACAATAGACGAGGGGGGAGACCGATCGACACGTATTGTACGGAACAAGACTTGAAATTTGATAATCCATGCACAGGTTAACTTTGTTGGTTTCTCCCCTGAAGTTCTTGAATGATCAACGTTGAAGCTCATGCTGCACCTTACCGGATGGCAAGTATACTACTAATAATACGCCTCTTAACATACCTAGCGAAAGTAGTCAAAGAGTACTGATTCGGCAATAAACGAGAGAAAAAATATATCGACATCCTGGAAATAACAACGAAGTACAGTAATGAATATTTCATTTCACCCACCCACCCACCCATGGGTATTGCGGCGGACACTGTCTATCAACAAAAGATAAAATTATTGCAAATCCCAACCACACTCCTGCATGAGGCTGGCGGCGTCCAGAAGATCACACGACAATGGTATGTATAGTATAGCGCGTGATCCAGTCGAAAGCTTTCACACCTCGGACAGATCAGCTCACGGCAGCTCGAGCTAGCTCTTAAAGGAGCTAGCTCACCGGTGATCTACGTGGGCTACGCATGTTTTCCTGGCTTGAGCTATAGGAGGATAGCTCATCTGCGCATTTTTTCCTAGCTTGAGCTTTAGGGGATAGCTCATCTGCACATATTTGTCCAGAGTGAGCTATAGGAGCTACATGAGCTAGATCATCTACCCCCGAGATGAGCAATAGGAGGTTCATGAGCTACACATGTTTTCCTCGGCTTGAGCTTTAGGCGGTAGCTCATCTGGACAAGTTTTTAAAGCTTGAGCTATACGCGATAACTCATCTAAACATGCTCCCAAAGCTTGAGCTACAGGCAGTAGCTCATCTGCACAAATTTTCAAAGCTTGAGCTATAGGCGATAGCTCATCTGCACATATTTTCAAGGCGTGGGCTATAGGGGATAGATGAGCTAGCTCATGAGCTATATAAGGGTCATTCTTATCGAGCAACATTTTCCCAAAATTTCCAAATAATTTTTTCGCGCAATTTTTAGGACTTCCAT
>JBBMHQ010068199.1:0-13457 GCA_037834295.1 Postelsia palmaeformis
GATACGCAGCCTCGGGCAGAAACGCCGCGAAAATACTTGGATTTTTTTTTTTTCACAATCATTTTTGCCGGATGCGCCGCTATTATAAAATTGCCCCGCACGGGCTTCGCAAATCCATCTGCGCTCCTAGTGGCTGCACGGAAAAATTTAACCAGAGGGCGCAGGAGATGTTCCGTACCAGGTACTGACTGCAGTAAGAAAATGCTGCATACGAGGGAGGCATATGTTTGGTGCATCAAAGCTTGCACGGCTGCTGTGAGTCGGTCGCAATCTGCGCAGCAATCCCTCTTCTAGTAGATGGTTATCGCCTGCGCCCCACGAACTCTCTCCACCCTCTTTCTACAGTACTAATAATACCACACACGGCAACCACCTTGGTCTGCACTGCTTTTTCATGCTTGGGAGATGTCACGGACAGGTCAAGACGCAACGGTCGTAGACCTCGGAACACAAACGAAGGAAGGAAGCCTACTTCGGAACACGCATTATGGAAGGACACCCCTCAAAGTCATGCATGAAAGATAACCGGACTAGATTTCGGGCGGTTAGAGGTCCGCGGTATGAACCGTGTTGACCTCTCCTCTTAAGCTGACGACGAGGACCTCTAGAACCGACCCGATCAGGTGAGGTTCTTGTGACCCTGCGGTATTACTTTACTAATAACCTTGATCCTCATGGGGATGGCAATTTCTTGCTCAAGGAGTCTGCTCGGCTTACGTAAGGACGGCTACAAGGGACCCTCGGTACGCAACCTCTCCACGGCGACCTCTCCGCGACAACATCGGCTCTCACTACGAGCATAGGCTAAATAGAGATGCGTTTTCATAAAGAAAGTGCAAAGGAGTTCGAGGCAGTGGAGGAGTAGAGTCTACGTCACAGGTTCAGGAGTCAAGACCATGTACACATAAAAATGGAGTGGGAGTAGCACCGCTTCATGAATACGTTCCGAAGGTTAGCTTCATCGGTGCGATACGTGAAATCCACGTCGGGTGCGAGACTTGATTCCATATTAGTTCGTCGAGTGCTGTGTTGCCGAGTGAATTTACGGCCGCAACATGGCAAGGATATCGACTATTAGTAGGTTGTCCCTCAAGTAAGCTGCCGCTATTCAGCACAACATATGAGGTTGTCACTGCTGTTTTGTCCTATTCTTGTTCGTTGCCACCTCTATCAGGATGATCCCGTCATCATGAGTATGACGAGATCTTTTTCTGAGCTACATAACAGCATCGGCGGTCCATTTGGCGGCTCACTCTGCTCCATGACCTAGCAAACGCTGCTGATGGAGGAAGCGAGGGAGGCTGTGGCCGGCCGAAGCTGACTGGCTGGCTGACAGATTCCGATGGCCTGTCACTATGATACCCAGGCAAGTGGGTATTCTGCGGCCGGCTTTCTCATGTTCCAGGGTACTTACAGTACGAATAGTGCAGAAGAGTCCATATGCATCTGCTCGGCGTACAGGGAGATTCTATCGTAAGTAGCTGCTGTTGGTCACCACGATTTTGACATTACTGTCTTACGGAGCGAGGGGGTATACGAAGTACTAGATATAATGAATGGACGTAGTCGTACGATCATGCACCCTCGCATCCCTATCATACAGGGACGGATCATGACTTTCAAGGAGGGGTATGAGCAGCTGGTAGACGGAGCCATGCAGCAGCAGTTTGATAAAGTGCTGGATACGGTGTCTCTCGCTACGCTTGTTCCACTGACCTAATCAGTGTTTTCGTTGCACCATCGAGGCGCTATCTTTGCTATTGCCTTCATAGGTTGTACTCGCCTGTTTGAAATAGTCGTCATCGATCTGTCGGGCAACGCGAAGTATCTGAACTGGATTTCCATAATACAAGGTATCCTACTGTGACGCCGGGGCCCAGAGAAGTTATCTGTGTCAGGATGTTGAACGCCCGGGAGGTATTCGATGCAAAACGTGCGGCAGGTATAAAATGATAATGTCACGATATGATAAATGCTCCTACGCAGTCTTCGGGTTTGATGCTTACCGGTCGAGCAGGGTTGTTTCGCTTCCGATTTGTTCGAGTCGCCTGTCACCCTAGTATAACGTACAGAGCACCCCTTCAAGTCCCGCACCGCTTTATTTACCCTCGTCGTACCGACGAAGCGCTGTACACTTTCATAACGCAACATTGATACGTACGATGACTTCGCGGATGCGAAAGCAGAAACATATTGGGCTGTCTCGATTTCAAGCAACAAGGCCGGTCACCTTTAGGCGTGCTGTTAAGACATCAAACAAAGGGTATCCCGCTTTTTTTTCAGTTCAGGGTGTCCGAGCGAGGCCCTATACCGTTCTCGTCATGTATCTAGTGCTTTTAGGCTAGCATGACACGTGCTACCCACATCCGCGCCCCACGAGTAGTGACGCAAGCATCAGCAGGGAAGCGCTAAAACGAGAGAATTATGCGCCCATCGGGACAAACCGCGCGCTCCCGCGGATAGTGGAGGTCCTGAAGGCGCCACGCGTGGCAGAGTGAATCCCCGATGACCTTGAATTTAAACAGAGAATATGCAGAACATCACGCTGCTCAAGATCAGGGGGCTCCGTACTTTTTATGTGCAGTCATCAGGGCCATCGATGTTCCCGCAAAGTTTGCCCGTACGTCGTCCAACTGCGGATCATATGACAGTGGGAGCAAAAAAAAAGGACCATGATCAATCGCTTGGATCACGCGGTGGGAGGGCTTTTTCACTGCCGTGGGCCAGACGAGCGTTGCCGCGACTTAAAACAGCGGACGGAGAAAAACGTGATTTGTGAATTTAGTCGGCGGTGCGAGTGGGATGCGTCTCAGACGAAACACATCAGGCTGACTTCAACCCAGGTCGGTGCGTGTCAAGTGCAGGCAATTTGGAGAGTACTGTTCAGATCGAACAATTTGATGTACGACGCGTACAGCGTGTACGATGACTCCGTACGTTTCAAATGTACACATCATAGGTTTCAGCCGACGTTGTTACCTCTCTGAAAACAAGATGATCATGGTGTTCTCTTGTGTTGCGCATTCTGTCAGTCAACGTTTTCTCGTGCCTTGATTGTTTCGCACGAATTGTTGTTATGCTCTCCATCCAACTATACCCGACACTTTCGGTCGGTGCGCAGCGTCCAACAGCGAGGTGCGCTTGAGCTATATGTGAAGAGCACTGTTTTACTTGTATGGTTCGGGGGGCTGTGGGAGCAGTGATCAACGGAGACTGTTTCTGCGCATAGTTCAACCAAACAGAATTCACGACTGCTACTACTGTCGAGGGGCAAACCATGAATATATTGTCAAAACATGAAACCACATTATGGGATAAAGGAAGTACTCGATATTATCAAGATGTACTTTTAACACGTACAAGAGAAGATGCGACCGACACATCCTTTTGTCTCCACCATACACAGCCTTCCATCTGCACGTATTCGCTTATACTTCTGGTTTCACCCGGTCGGGACTCCGCTCGGCCGGGAAAGCTGCTTGCCTACTCACGGTGAGTGCTCCTGATTTGATGCTGTCATCATATCAAAAATTGAACAATTCAAGTTCCAAAAAGACAGGGAAGAAGACCTATTTGTACAGGTAACGCAATATAAGGAAGAGAGAGTGTACGGCATCTCTGTTGTGCGCAAGTAAAGGGGGTCCCCAAAGCTTCATTGTAGGTATTGCAGCAGCAATAAAAAATTTACGTGAGGCAAGGTTGTCTGATACTAGCGGTGTGTAGGCCTTGTGTACTCGTAAGAAAAAGCGGAAACAAAACAAGATCCTCCTGGACTCTAAGCATATCAGAATCACGGTAGACACGAGACTAATCTAATATTGCTTGCAACTAAACATGTCCCACGCGTCAGCTCCAGATGACCCGCTTCTTTCTGCAGATACCGGGATTGTGATAATCGGTAACGTACAGCGCTCGTAATCGACAATGTAAGAAGACAACTCTTACAGGCAGACACCGCAAAACTAGGGCGGCCTGTACACGCCGTTGCATTTTACTTGGTCGCTTCGCTCCCAATAAATTTGTTTTTTCGGCGCTTTGCGCCAAATGAGTTCAAATGTCCATAAGAGGCGAGACCATGAAAGTGCGCCCTGGTTTACGGGTCGGTGTTCTCATAATTTACGTCGGCGTTTGCTGATTATGCCAGGAGACGATAGTGGATGATTAAACAAGAAATGGTAGTGAAAAAGTGTAAGTGGAATGTTTCTGTGTACCGTAGGTCCTAATTACTACGGTCCCTCGCAATCCTTGCGTCTCCTGCCACTCTGTAACAAAGTGCACGTGATAATTTGTATCAACCGTCCAGCGAAATTGTTTGATATCGGGGCACAGAGTGGTTTACTTCGGTCAAGTGTAGAGCCTCATAAAGTGTGAGGCTGTTAGCCCTTTTACGACGAGGGATAACGTGGTATTCTTTAGTCAATTGAAAAGCCTCGAGAACGACTGGTTCGTTGGTCCTTCGATTTGAAGAGCAGCAAAATGACTCGGCCTTACTCGGCCTTTATTGGGGGCGTCTTACGAGCACTCGCTCCTTAGTCACAGTTAATGTAGATGCCCGCCCGAAAAAAACAAATTCGGAGACGAAATAAGTCGTGACCTATCATGCAGAGATTTATTTAGTGCCCAAGGGAAGGTAGGCTTTTAATGTAGCGCGTGACCCTCAACGTGGGACCTCCGACCTCTGCAAGATACACCAACGCATCAATTTCCCCTTCCACAAACCACCCATGCATCGTTCCGACATGGAGAAAGAAACGATATTTTAACGGAAGCCTTTCAGGTACATGTGGGATTCACAGCCCTACCTGCGTTTGAACGCATCATTGGTCTCGTGCGTGAACATAATAATCGGGTCCCTGAAACGATCCCGTCTGCGTTTAGGGGCGCCGCGCTGCTGAAGGTGTTTTTCCTCAGAATTGAGGTCCATTTTTCGTTGACAAAGTACCCTAATTCCAAGTAGGTTGAAATCAAGATGGAACTGCTGCGTTATAAGGGCTACGATAACCTGGTCATCCCGGTACAAACAAAATAAAGGCATATGAGGGATCAACGAAATTTCAATCGAGGCAGGGCCCCTTCAAAAGCAAACGTGGTTTCAAAATGAAGCAACAGCCCCGACGTTCCGAGGTCAGCAGGGAGCAGGACGGACGCTTTAGTTCGTGGGACTCAAACCTCAGAAATAAAGGCGGCTGAACAGAGTCCTGGCCCTTTGTTTAGGAGCCGTCCCGTTTCAACGACAAACATTTAGATATTTAGAGTGGTTTACCGCTAGAACTGGACCGCAATACCTAAATGAGAGGGTGGAACGTACTACAGATCCGTGGCAACGCGAAAAAACCACTGTTCGACCGATGCGTTCGTGACTGACAGTGTTTTCCACCTGGGGAACTGCCTCCAAGTACGTTTCAATGTGGTTTCGTTCCATTACATCCACTGTACACCTATTTGATAGCAGAACATGCGGTGTTTATCGGATAGCTAATTTATTATATACCTTGGAACACGATTTTAGATGAGGTCGAAAGCTCGTCGTAGGAGAGGTCAAGAAAATATATTTGGAACACGTTTATTGTAGCGTGCGACGTTTTACAGCGCTAATGCACCGCACATCACCACGCAAACTTAATTTACTATCAGTAGTTGATTAGCTCAAAAACTCGACTAGGGTACTGCAGGGGGTGCCGCGTATTTTTAAAAGAACACGTTCTAAGATGGAGGTCGCACATTCGCTCTAAAGCCATTTCGGCATGACAAACCAAAATGGTCGGAACGCCATTCGTGTAACCAAAAATGACGTAATTTCTTAACTTGGCCCATGGGACTGCTCATGGGATGCACTTGGAGTTTTTGCTTGAGTAAGTTTTGGGGTGAGGTATAGAGCTCCCTAAGTGATGATCCCCGGAAACAGAAGGGTGAACCTCTATCGTAAAACGCCTCAGATATGCGTGGATGATGCTGTCGGTGATATAGCAGAAGCCTCCGAGTGTTCAATAGCAGAGCTCGCTGTATCTGTATTGAAATTTACTGTCCATCTGATCGCCCCTTCCTGTGCACCTGAGAGTGCCTTCAACGAACCACTACACTCCTCCTTTCATTTTTCATTTTTTGCTTTGTCCAGCGGCGGGGACGTGGTGAGTCAATTCTGGTTTCTAATTGATATTAGGTCTCGTCGAGCGTGCGTCCAAGTCTAAATCATGTCTCACGTCTCTCCCACACGCGGGATAAACATACTTCTCGAGTAGCTATATCTTTAGGTATTTTACCTACTGTGCATATTCCCTCTGTATAGTGTCAAGGCTTTGCGCTTACAGGATAGACTCAAAAATTAGTTCCTACGGTAGATAATTGGAAACATTATCTTCTTATTCAAGTTGATGGAAGCCACATACCGGACTGACCCCCTTGTTCGTGGGCATTCTCTATGGTTGGCGGTACTTGGTTCTGGCGCATCCATGGGACTCACGGCTACTCTGCGGCCCAACTGATCTGTAATACGTTCATTCAAGATGAGATATAGAGCCACTCCTTCGAGACAGGCCGACCTAAATTTTTCGTATTCTCCCCCCGATAGTAGTATCAGTATGAGCGTCACTTCGAATAACACGCAGGCTTAAACGTCATAAACATCAACCAGCGCCGTGAGGCGTTGATCTTACCACTTTATAAGCATACGGCGCCGTGAGAAATGGAACTCACGATCGTTGATAAACAGCATCGGCTTTTTTTTCCGTCCATTGGATTCTCGATACCATTTGATGTGTTAATGGCATCGTATCGAAAAACCCGCTGCACTTTGGCGGATGTAAAGTGTATTTGTGGAATCGTTTGACGTGCCCGTGTAGTATTATATAAATAAATCGTAAAGGTGATACGTTCAGCCCAGGGAAAAGTTGTCGAGATTTGTCGATATACCGGTAGTAGTTCATAACACACAACGTTGAGAAGTTGCGTGACGCAATAAAAACACGAGACGCTGGTAGCGAGTACTAATCATCTCATCCCCTGATACAAAAAACTTCTATAAGAACTCGAAGAAGGATTTTTTTTGAATTTTCGACGATGTCCGCCTCCGTCGATGGCTTAGTTATGCACGTGGGGACTAATAGTCGGCGAGGAAGTTTATATGCTGTTGAGGTCGGTATATAAATATAGCTTTACGAACACGACGTGTGTTAGGACAGGAAGGTTCTGATCGATGTGTCATGGTTGAGCTAGACAGTCGCTCGACAGCACTTTCGAACACAGGTTTTGTGGCCTGACCTAAGCACAGTCCAAAACGTGGGGCAAAGGGGTGCCTTCGGGTAACTATTCTGGGGGACCAAAGTTTATAGGACCGAATATTGTCGGTGAAAAGAACACAATATTTAGATGTTTATGTGTACCGTAGGTCTTGTTCGATAAGCCCCCCCGTAATACCATTGTAGTTACTAAACGAGTCAACTGCGATTTCTCGTAGGAAATCAATACTTCTGTACATGCTGTGAAGTATGGGGACTCCAACGATCTCTGGACGAACGCCCTGTCACATTCTGTCAAAGATCGGAGGCACCAGTGCCAACAATCCTGCAATAATCTCGTATCCGCCTATTCCTTATAGGTGTACAACCGTGGTCCTCGTAACACGAGTACCTTAAATTGGAAAAAAAACTCCCCCCTCACACATTTTTTAGGCGGTATGTTTCAGAAAAGCCTATTGTTGAGGCAAGAACTAACGTCCTGGAGGCGCGTACCTCACACATTTTTACAGGCTTGCTTTACGATCTATCAAGGAGGCACACAAAAAGGAGAAAACGACACCACTTCCCCAGGAAGGTCGGAATTCAAACTAAACCGGGTCGCTGCGATCACAGGTCTTTAAAGGAGAAAACCTTTTCTTTTCTTTCCCTTAATTCTCTTGGTTTTGAAGACCAGACCCTTCCTATCTTTTTTCACTGGCTGCAGGGGGAGGGAGGGAGCTGGGGGGAGGTGGCATTCCAAGTTGCATTCTTGTTTCATGGGATCGCAACGGTCCGGTTTTTTCCGTCCAGTGTGGGGCGGAGAGGTAGCG
Source organism: Postelsia palmaeformis (assembly GCA_037834295.1). NCBI lineage: Eukaryota > Phaeophyceae > Laminariales > Laminariaceae > Postelsia > Postelsia palmaeformis. Next base: position 8,045 of record JBBMHQ010068199.1, read on the forward strand.
GAGTATCTGGGACTCAGATCCACGCGCACCCTTGGATCTAGTTGAAAACTGACGCGGAGCTTCAGTTCATGGGCGAACAAATGCGTATGTTTCGACCACACGTGTACCAGGCTACTAACGAAGCAGCACTGACAGGTATCCTCGCGATTAGCGTGCGCATCAGCTTGGTCATCATCTCAAACAATACCCCTCTACAGTACTCTGTACAGGTGCAGTAAAAGCTTCCACTGTGTTGTCCTCCACTCTGTTCTCAAGCAGCGATGAGGCGATGCCGGCTACTACTGCTGCCGCAAAAGGCATAGAATATAACACGAACCATACGTTAAGTTGCAATTCTAGGCGCCTATTTATGGGCACGAGAAAAAGGTCAAAAAACAAACTGTAAAAATGGTAGATTTTTGTTTTCGTATAGAGTTCAAGTGTTGAGCAAGATGGTGGATTCCTTAAACACAGTACTGGTGCTACAGAAACGGATGTCCCTTAATCTTACTCGACCCGCAGAATTCACATCAAGCCGGCCGAATAAAAATGGAACGAGGACATATGATAGCTCCTCTCTACGATGTCGTACCACAGCGGCGCATTCCGACGATATTAGACAATCTTTCTTCATTAAGGAGCTCTTCCAGTCGAAAAATGTTTTGTCGAATCAAACGTGGTACCTGCATTTTCAGCAGGGGTCTTGCGGATGCATATCTCACTCATTCCACAGTGAGTTTCGAACCTTGTCTAATTTGAAGGTCACGGACGATCTTATGCGTCCCCGCTCCCCCGGGTTTCCAAGGAGTCAGGCCTCTGCGAGAAATTTGAAACAAAATCAGCAGCATCGGTCTGCACACGCTGGGTATGACTTTCCGGCTGACTCCGGCTTTAGAGGAGACGGGCGGTAGCCGAGAGTGGTTGATCCACAGATATCATGAATGCCGATGGGTTTTCGCCCTTACCCAACAGAGGCTTACAAGTCGACTCTCAGAGGTGCAGCAACGGTAGCAATTGGTGGAACTCTCGAGCGCACAAACAAGAGAAATACTAAGGCGAACAAAAACCCACGACCGCACGCTCGCAGTTCACATACGGACATCTACAGCTGGTTGCCAGCAATAAAGTTGTAGACCACGCAGGGCAAGCCAAGCAGCAGGAGGAAGCGCAGTAATACGCTATCCACGAGGTGATTTTAGGAACTCCAAGCAGCGAGTCAGGATCACAACCTGTCTCCGAATAAATCGCAGATATGCTGAGTATCACCCGCTGGAGCTTAATGTGACGGGTGCGTCATCCATGAATACACGGTTGTCGCCAACGGTCGGTAGTTTACCAGATGAATACGCCACAGTAAGTATTTTCGTCGCGTACCGAGACCAATCGCGATCGAGTTATTTTACTTGCGCGAGGGGTGGTACGTGAATGACTTCAGGCATGGGCTTTAAAAAAAAAGTACAGTACACAGTTTCAGTACATATTTTACTAGCATCACTTTGTGGGATTGCAAAACACGGATCGTCATTTGCATGTGCCACCTTCTATTCCCGAGTCGTTTGCTTGTTGTGCGCGAAATGTCTTCAAGCGCTCACTCAACAACAAGTGCCTTCAAAATCGTCTTGTTTGCGGACGAGTCTGAGAGCCGGAACCAGATGTCTGTTGACCTGTGAACTGTCACTGTTCCACATTAAGTTGCAAAACTACAGTAATATATTGTGTCTACGCATGGTCACTGTCGGGTCACAGTCGTCGGCAACAGTGTGCATATTATGTTTTCGCAGCCCGCTTGATCATGTGGCCGGCGGTTGTACATATTCAATCTACCTCAAGGTAACAGGCAAGTGAACGGTGCAGCGCCGAGAAGTAGCGCTTGACGTAGAGAGGTGTTTTGCGCACCGGAATGACATGTTGGGGATCATGCGTAGCTGATTACTTTTCTCTGTACGTACCTCTGTCCGCGCTTTCGGCTGTGTTTTGAGCTCGGCCTGTACTATGATTCGAGTGGGTGCACACTCGAACTGCCGCTCATGTTATAAAGAACCTCGGCAAGCTTTGCTACTGCTGTACAAACGCCCTAATATACCTAGTTAAAACCTTTGAGGATGTGGTGGGAAGCATGGCAGGGTCGGGGTGCGAACAATTTGTATGTTGAGGTAATCGCTACGGGAACTTTATCATTGGCTCGACAACAGTTCAGCTACACAGATAAAAAAAGGAAGGACACATCGGTGGCCGATTCAAGAGCTTAACGTAAAGACGTGCCTAACGTGCTTCAGAATACTTGGGTGTCTGCGTTGCTCGCGTCTTTGGTCGAGTTTTCACTTTGCCAGACGCAAACCTGTTAGAGCAAGTGACCAAACAACAGACAGTGGTCAAAACACTTTTCACCAACTTGCTGTGAAACTTCATGCACCTGTCCATTGACTGAGGTTTCTCCTGACCTAATCGACCGATGTTTCTGACTTTATTCTCAGACTGAAAAACAATAGCATACACACCTAGTGAGACTGGGGGCAGAAAAATACTCGTGTTTTACACAAAGTGGGAACCCGAGCACCAACGCTGGGAAACATGAACGATCCCCGGAATACCAAGATCAAGCAAGCCCTCCACCAGTCAGAGTCTCTTTGGCCTCCACGACGTGCTACTCTGATTTCGTCGAACGTGTCTTCGAGTAACGCGCGTCCTATCAGCAAGGGTGTTTTAGGCTCGCTTCTAACGACCGAATGAACAACCTAAAAGTTTTCTTGTTTTGGCAAAACATATTGCCCAAAACGTTGCCCATATCGTGTATCATCGTGAGACACCGTGCAACACTGCATATGTGTCAGTAATTGGCAAATGCTGGCATCTTGCCGCCCCCAGATTAATTGGCAATTCCCGTACAGCAGCAGCAGGAAGCCGAAAGGTACGCCGACGCGCTCGATGGAGTAAATGCCGCCGCAAGTAGGACTTCAGGTGCAGCAAACTTACGTCAGAGGTCGACAATTGTTCAAGGCCGGTAAAATCTCTCGGAAAAACAACTACGCACCACCAGAAGTTCCTGAGTCCCTCACATTCGGAGCTGAATACCTCACCCGATACAAAACTTGATGAAACAAATCGCATCACCCGACCGGCACTTTTATGCGCTCGCCCTACAACGAATATTCGCGAAAACACAATATCAGCTGTTCTGGTTCCTCACTTACTTGAGAACTCAATCGTCACAAACTTTAGGCAGATCAAGTGCAACTCCTACCGTGGAGTGACTCGAAAGCTGTGATGGCTGGGAAAAGCTAGAACGGTTTCTGTTCGTGATTCTGTGTTGGCCCCCACACAAAACAATACCCATGTAATTTCCACCCGGGGCCCACAGCCAATGTCGCCAGCCGTGATCAATGCCACCGGGCATCCTTCGTACCTTTCTCGAATTCCCAAACTACAGCGAGTCTAGCGTGGGGCGTCGTGGGGTAGTCTGGCTTGTACAACGTTCCGTTGCCGTTGTTGGTCTAAAAAATCGGAAAAGAAACACTTTCCATTCAACTTGCCAACGGAACACAACATATGTATTTCGTCAAGTTTTTTTTGCTGTATCGGCAAGTCCACAGTTTCAAATACTTGCTTTTTTAACGAATCAATAGTGAAATAGGTGTCATTAGAAATGTCCTATAGATGCTACGTACGCATCGCCGCTAACGCTCTTTTTTTTATGGCGCGAGAGGGCGTGGAGATGCATTTCCACTTTTTGATCATGACGCTGGCGGTGCTATATTTAAGGTCCGCCGCGGCAAGTATGTAACGGTTGCATGTATTCTGTAGATGCAATGCAGTAGCGTTACCCATGGGGGAAGCACAAACTAGATGAACCATTATGAACATAATCAGGGAAGGTGTCCCAGGCCGGCGTTAAGGTTCTGAAAAAATATTGTGTGGCCGTTTCACGTAAAAAACAGCATTTTCCCGCTGAAATACTCTCTGAACAACGGGGCTCCGTAACCCAAAATTGTCAGAATGTCTTTTTCGTTCGAAAAACGACGTTTTTGTGTACTTGGGCCATGAGATGATTTTTCGGGGTGTGATTCAAATATTGCTGATGTCAGTGTTCGACTGAGATTAAGAGCTCCTTGTTTCGGGTTAGATATCGTGCTTCTCACGTGACCATCTCAGCCCTGTAGGCGCCACGCTTCGCCGTGGCAGTCGTCCGATATCCGCCTCGGGTGCCTCAGCCCATCTCCAGGAGCTCTGTACCTCACTCAAGAGGCCGACACTTTTACCCTTCAAATCGTCCTACGTTCACTGATGCGCTTAACCCAATGAGCAGTACCTAAAGGCAGAAGGTTCAGACGGGAACACGCGCTACGAGAAAGTACGTGGGATATTGCAGCCTGATAGGTTGTTGACGAAATGGAACCACAACCCGTGTTGTAGAAATTCCCGAGTCAAGTAGTGCCATCCGCCGTAGACGTGAGCGCGCCCAAGGCATGTGTACCTGTTTGAGCTACGTAGTAGGGGCCCTGGTAACAAATTATTGGACACGACATCGCGGCTCAAGCCGGCCAAACGGGTGAAGTGGCACTCAAGCGGCGAGGGAACCCAACGGCAAGTGTTCCCGTATCTGAAATGAGTTGGAGCAGGAAGAATGGATTTCACGTTATCTCTCTGAACATTCCTGTCGAAGAAAGGGGCTCCGCAAGTGGGAATCTGCTCAAAACGATTGAATCCATTTTCAAACTACAATATGGTCACGAGGAGGGACGATTTGCGTGCAAGTACGCCATTTATGAGTGCACGTTCGTTTTCCAGAGCTTGCTTGATGTTGACAACGACAAGATTGCTCAACGACGAAAATGTGGTTTTCCAGCACAGGGGTATGCTATTGCGATAGTGTGGCTGTTTCCCAGCACTCATTCTATGTTATCAACGAAAAGGTCGCTCAAACATCCGGAGCACGCGTTTTGCCCGGAGGTTCTCGACCAGATGACCCCAAAAGCATCTCACTCGGCAGGGTAGTGGCAATCCTTCAATTCATGAAAGTTCGAGGAACTAAAGACCGATAGCACCCCAGTGTGAAGTCAACGCTCTCCGCAAAGGTTAGGTGCCTACTACTGTTAGCGCCTTGGATGTATATGCGACTTATTCATAGGACCCTTTTGAGTTTCGAGTGAAACGTGTTTCTGTGTGTGCGATAGAAGCCCTCGAGTGGAGAGGCTCAGGCATGTGGAGTAGGTGCAACGGCTCACTTCCATTAGTGGTCACTATCGATCTTGAACTTTTTGAAAGATAAGTGTTGATCGTTTTGAATGCAAACATCCCCTTGTGGGATAAGACTTGTCAACGGAAGGAGCCGTAAAAGATGACTTCGCGTCTAGTGTACATTCCATGACAGTGAACGCAAGAACAACCTTTTTTTGTGCCGGCTTGAGCTCGCACTAGCCGGAGAATAAATTATACA
>JBBMHQ010068210.1:0-13455 GCA_037834295.1 Postelsia palmaeformis
GATATGTACTCGATCTCATGCATGGCCGTAGTCGTATGACCATAGACCCTCGCATCCCTACAATGCCGGGACGGTGCTTGTCGGGTTTCCACCGACCAGGCAGACATTGCTTGCACCAAGCGCGAAGCACCGTGACATGTCTGGCGAGTCGCATGAAGGGTGAGCTGCATCCTACTATTCATAGGAACCGCTTGTGAGGCGGACTTGCAAATGGATGACAGCTTCAATGAGTTGGTTTAATTTCCGGCGAAGGCAATTCCAGAGGCAGCAATGGGAGTACACTATGTAACTGCCTCTTGGGTGCCTTGCCATAAACCCTACGTGATACGATCGATTTCTCGTGCGGAGTGAAGGTTCTTCACTTCGCACAAATGATCCAACTAGACGATCAGCTGTCGATGACTGCCAAAAATAAAAAATAAAAAACATACCCTGGTTGTCTAGCTCACGTAGTGAGCGGCATGTTCTACGGTATCGTTGCCAAACGACGCCAGCCCAAACTATATAAGAAGGGAAGGGGGGGAGGGCGTACTCATTCGTTGCTTGCCTTAGCAATGTGACCGTTGACCACGCATCCTTTCGAGGCGGAGCAACGTTCCTACCCCTCCGACAGGGGTCTAAAAAATGGCGTGCCAATTCTACCAAAAACGCGAGACTGTTTCTGCTGCTGATACCGCACTTGTGCAATACAGCACTGGGAACACCTATACACACACCTGGCAAGTATTGCGAGGGGAAACAGTAATCAGAACCTAATATGGTGCGTAAACATCGGGGGATACCTGGTTTTTTGGGTCCATAGTGGGTTCTGATTACCCGTAACATGTACTGTTACGGGGAAATTACTGTATTGGCCACATACCAGATACCAGATTTGATGTGTAAACATAGGGGGAAACCTTTTTTTGGGTCCATCGTGGGTTCTGATTACCCGTAACATCTAATGTTACGGGGGTACACAACAATCATAGCCAGACATGGTGTGTAAACATAGGGATACCTCGTTTTTGGGTCCATCGTGGGTTATGATTACCCGTACTATCTACTGTCACGGGGGAACACAATAATCAGAACCAAATATGGGGTGTAGACACAGGGGGATACACGGTTCTTGGGTCCATCGTGGGTTCTGAGATACCCGTAGTATGTAGCACCATGTAGTACTACGAGTATGGCCACCCGCACTGTCGATAAAACGACTAAAATCTAGGCTGAGATACGCCGGGAAGTAAGGAAAAAAAAAACTACACGCCGTCACATTGAAGATACAATATTAATAGTGGCCCCTTCATAGTGCCGGCTGCCGCTGCAGTGCCTGTGATATCGATCGGCACAGATGGGATTTACCAGTGAGGCACTGCTGTGCGAAGTGTTGTCGGTTGCCGCTATAGTGCCGCCATTGTTGGCTGGCGCGTACCGGCAATAACGAAGGACCGTTACTGTATTCATATCGCACAGCGCACCCTTTCTCTCGATCGAGGGACGAAGGCTGGGCCAGCGTCCCTGCTCCGGGACTCCTTGGACATGCCAGACCCCCCCTCCATGAACTAGGGATTTCAGCGCTATAGATCCATCGCCTTTGCGTACGATCTGCATGACTTAGATATTCCAGCGCATGATCTACACAGATCTATCAGCGCAGATATATCAGGCCAACACGTCTGTACGAACTGCATGATATGCACAGATCTATCCGCGCAGATAGATCAGGTAAACCCATCTCTACGATCTGCATGATCTAGATCTGCCGACGCAGATAGATCCATCTGTAAGATCTGCATGATCTATACAGATCTGTCAGCGCATATAGATCCATCCGTACGCTCTGGATAACCTAGATATTTCAGCAAAATTAGATCCATATGTACAATCTGCATGATCTATACAGATCTGCCGGCGCAGATACATCCATACTAAACGCTATGGGTGGCCTGGATATTTTCAGCGCGGATAGATCTCTCAACTCTACGATCTGCATGGCCTACAGAAGATCGTGCTGTTGCCGGGTGGAAGGCTTAGGGCCCGCATGATCTACGTGCCAAATGTTCTTCGGGTGTATCTGTACTACATATGACTTTATATACAGATCCTGTGAACTAGATCGCAACGATAGATCAAGGATCCAGATGGTCTATGGTCATCATCAGTCCGACATGTGGGATACTTCCGATAGCGCAGGGTTCAGAGACCGCTGCTGCTGCTGCTGCTGTGCCGTGGTGTTGGTGTTGGCACTGCAGTGCGTGTTAGTTGCGGCAGCGGTGTTGGTGATGGCGTTGGTGTTGTTGGTGGAGGCGGTGGTGATGGGGTTGGGGTTGGCGGCGGCGGTGGCCTCGGTGTTGGTGGCGGTGTTGGTGTTGATGGTGTTGGGGTTGGTGGTGGCGGTGTTGGTATTGGTGGTGCTGGCAGTTGGTGTTGGTGGTGCTGATGTTGGTGTCGGATGTCGGTGTTGGTCTAGGTGCTGATGGTTTCGGTGGTGGTGGCGGCGGTGGTGCCGGTGTTGACGCTTGGGTTGGTGTTGGTTTTGGTGGTGGCGTTGGTGTTGGTAGTGGTGGTGCTCGCGGTAGTATTGCTCTTGTTCTTGCGGTGTTGGCGGCGGTGGTGTTGGTATTGGTTGTGGTGTTGGCGGCGGTGGCGGTGTCCGTGTCGGTGCGGGCGCCGGAGTTGGTGTTGGAGTTGGCATTGGCGTTGGTATTGGGGGGGGGGGGGGGTTTCGCCCCCTCTTGGGGCACTCTCACGGCCCCTCCGCTTCTTTCTTTTGAAAGCGACGATTGTCCTCTTCAGGGCGCGCACCGCGCGCACGAGCTGGGGTCTATTTCCCACGTTCACTACAAGCATACTTTGTACACACATACTTCGTATGATACGCGATGTGTTTTCGATTTTTTTCTTCGTAGTGCCTTTTTCACGACACAGAAGTATATACTTCCTGGTACCAGGTATGCATTTTTTTTCGGATAGTTTCACTCGTCTGCATGATCGCAACCAGCACGTTTTGACATCGCGTGTCACGTCGGGCATTCAGTTCATGCATCTCGTACTCTTCCACCCTTGCGTCATTTAGCGCATGTTTCTTGGGTTGGGATCTGAACTACACAGACACTGCTGCACATCACCTCAAAACGGCGGGTTAGCATCTAGGATATCTAAATCGTAATCACTCCGTCTCTAACGAAAATAATAGTTTCTACATTCATGTTCAATCAAAACCGCGTTACATTTAGACACAAAGTCGTTTCAAATATCACTCAACCCTTACGTAAAAGGACAGCTAGTGCGTATCGCACCCCTATAAAATACGCTTACGTCCTGGCCTACTGTCAGATACCAGGTACGTACTCTGGACGTACCATAGAGGAGAAGGAGACCGCTATTGATTGTACCAGGCTGTTGCCGATAGTCGTCGGGCTGTTCGAAGACAGTGGTGGAAAATATATGACGAGTTGTGCACCATGGGCGCGCACGCCGCACCCATCGTGCTGGACCGATGGATTGATGCTGGCGACCACACCCGTACTATTACGGAGGGCCATAGTAAATAGGACCGAATACTATGAGTAAAAAATAATAAATATAAAGGTTTTTGTTTGAACCATAGGTTCTATTTACTATGGCCCCCCGTACCAGCAAGAACCTCACCACCGGCGCTAGGCCGTGTCCCCGTCCAAATCGCGTTCTTTTTCGCGGGGGGTGTCCTTCTTTCCGTCGTGTGCCCCAATATTTAATCCAAGCGATCCAGAATTTTCGGTGGAGTGTGGTACACCGTACGTACGTGAAGTGCGCGGGGAAAAACCAGCGCAACAACAAAACCACCACACACAAGTTACAGGCCGGAGAAATAAACTTGAAATTAGTGCATAGCGCGGAGGGTACAAATATATCGCCGGCAACGGTCTATTGCCCATTCGCAATCAACAAAGAAGCAGAAGAAAACAACAACAACAACAACAACAACAACAACAACAACAACAACAACAACAACACAGATTCGAGGAAGCGACAGACACGGACGGATAGCTGGCATACGCCGCCCGCTTCACGGTTGCCATGACAGCGGCAGCGTAGATATTATACCAGATACTGATGTACCTCGCACAGAGTATATCCTGTAAGACGCAAGCTAGCACACCGCCCGAGGGCATGTTTGCAGCGGGGATTTCGTCAATGAACACCACAAGAAAAGAAAAAAGGGGACATACTACACAAGGGGGCAGATTGGCATGTACCAGGTACAAAGTATACCGGGTATATCGTATGATACCAGGTACCCATATACGTATTTTATCCTCCTATAAATAATACCCGAACTACTTCTTGTATACTGGTATGTACGAAGTGTAAGCTCGTGGCTCGTACCCGTGACCCGCACCACTCTGTCCCAGAATAAGAGGATGGTTTTCATTGAATATTCCTGAGAAAGTGTCCATATACATAGGGACATGGTGGTATATATAGAGGCCACAGCCGCGGTATTTGTGCCTCCGCACCGCGCAGGCGGGCAGGCACGATTTTCTCAGTGTGCTCGCCTAGTAAATTGCACCCGTTTCACTGCTGCCGTAGGGTTTTAGTTACGAGAATCTGGGGGGATATGCCACACCTCCAGCAGACCACGCCTTTCGATCAGTTAGTTCCTCACCTGCCCGTTACGGGAGGTTGACCACGATCTGTAGAGCACATATCCCACCCTGGAGAACATGTGCTAGATCGTGCAGATCTACTTTAAAGAAAATCTAGATCATCACCAGCCGTAATGAGAGCACGACTAGGATCTGCCTTCTAGGGCAGATCCAGCCCAGGACACATGCGTCACAGTAGTAGATCGTGCAGATCATATGAGTGCCACCCGGCAACATGAGCTAGATCATACATATCATACAGATAATACCAGATCGGGAAGAGATGATCTATCTGCCTAGAAAGGTCTACATCATGATGTGGGAAGAATCTATGTGATCGTATCTGACATGTATCTGATCAGTCCGAAGTGTGGGAAATTTTCGTCTCCAGCCCACACGGCGGCCACCACTGCCAACACCGACCGTAACCGTGACCAGAGGCCTGCTTCGTTGGTGTATTTTGTGAAGGCTCTACTGTAAGTCGCTGCGCATGGTACTACAGCAGTGGGCAGCCCTCTATCTGCGGGTTGAAAAAAACAACAACAAAAATCTAAATCGACCAGAGGCCCGGTTGGTTGGTGCGATCGGAAAGGTTCCAAGTTGCTGTGCTTGGCGCTAGGAAGCCCTCTATCTGCGGGCTGGGAAATAGGACAGGAGTCGTGCGTATATACGAAGGCAGAACAAAACGAGCTGTGCATGTATTTCATACACAGGCACGTAATAGGCCGAGGCATATAAAGGCCCGCTTTCAGATCCGAATCTGTCAGTTGCATCCTCAAAAACAAAAATAAAAACAGTACAGGCAACGGACGAGCCTTGCCGGGCCTGTCTGCCTTCTGCGGCCTGGGCAAGAACAGACCCAACACCGAACCAGCAGTGGAGCACACCACGCATCCGACAAAATATCATCAACAGAGCTCTACTCCAGAAGAGCAAGGACAGTTTATACAGCAAGGCGTCCCCCGCACGAGGCGGTCTGGATAAGGCGGTATTCCTATATAAGGCGGGTCAAAATCGCACGGCGCGACTGGAGAATTGAACTTGGAGCGAACACGGCGGCTTCCCTCAATGAGGCGGTCGTACTGCCCTGGTACACCGCCGCCATACCGGGGGGCTCCTACTGCACAGAGTGAAGCGCGTTGAAACCGGACAGGGGTGCCGTGCGATCGTTTTTCCTCGCTCGCTCGGTTCTTTCCGGATCAGGAAGGTTACACTCTTTTAGAGCTGCAGCCCCATTTTGGGGGACAGACCAGTCTAGTTTCAAGTAGTTTGGACCCAAAAAGGGACTGCAGCTGTAAGAGGGTCAAGGTTGCCAATACGGAAAAACCGCAATTAAGGTTCTTTCGGAAAAATCTGGTCGAGAGCAAATGCCTTCCGAAAATGTAACGTTCGACTTGAACCCTCTTACGAGTGCTGCTGCCTGCGCTTTGCATGGACATATTTCTGATCTTTAGCTCCAAATGATTTGTGCCCAATAACTGGAATCTCGTCCTGAACGGTTATATAAGCCCTTTTGAAACCACAGCCCCGTTTTAGGGGACAAACCACACAAATTCTAGGTAACTTGTCCCCCAAACGGGACTGCAGTCCTAAAAGCACGCTTACCGTTGTTGAAAGAGAAAAACGAGCGCTCAAAAATAAACGAACAGCATCACCCCCCTGCGCGAACCCAACTTTTTTTTTCGGCGTTAGTATGTTTTGTTGCAAGCGGTCCATAAAATTCGGGACGGTGAACCCTTCCAACAGTGCAGTCCCGTTTTGGGAAAGGACGACTCAAATCATAAGTATAGTAGTTTGTCCCCCAGAAGGAGACCCCAGCCCTAAAAGGGTTCAAGTCGTGAGCCACGAGTGCCCTCCACGACACAAGGTAGTCGAATAGTTCATCTGTCCTGGACGGGAGGGCTATCCACCGGACAATTCACGAAGTCCGACCAACCCATTTTTGCCCTCGAAGGGTGGGTGCGGATGGGTATTTATATGGAGAAAACCGTTTCAAGTAAAGAAAACAGACACTCTTGTACTATCAACAAGTAGAGCTGCGAGGCTGCAGGATTTCACGACAAGTTACTTATCGGTGCGTCCCTCTAGCCAACTACCCGACTTCAGTCGGCAAGCCGGCTGGCGAAGCAGCCTCCATCCCCGGTCGAGAGGCCCCCCCGCCCATAGAATAAATAATGTGAACCGCGCTCAACAATCCTTCCTGCAAGCGTGGAAACTCAGCACGCAGGAAAAAGAAACGAAGCTGTGATATCGAATTTTCACTAAAAGTTCGCCTTTGCAAGGTTGCTGTGATAATACGATCGCGCCTTCTACGGGGTGTGTAGGTTTCCAGAGCTGTCTACAAATTATTACAGGTCCGAAAGCAACGAATTCGTGATGTACCTATGTATAAAGTACGCCATGAAAGGGGACTGCTGTATGTGGAATAGTCGGCACCTCCGGGAAACGACTACAATAACTACTACTTCGACTGATAAGTATTAATAGTTTACGACTTTAAGATGTGCCACCGCATTCAACAAGCCTCGCTGCAACTATGGAAACCCAACATACCGAGTATACGGCATCTCCAGCAAAATACTACCAGGTAACTTTTAATCCAACTTGATACCTCTTGACGACTTGAGTCGTGCCACCGCATTCAAGAAGCCTTCCTGCAAGTACGCAACCCAATACACCGGATAGTGGGCACCTCCGACGAAGTAGTAACTATTACTCCGACATTTGAACTACAGTAGTTGACGACGTTAGTCGTGCCATCGCACTCAATAAGCCTTCCTGTATGGAAACCCAAAATGTCGGACAGTCGTCTTCTTCATCCCTTCAGGAAAAGACTACCGGTAACTCTTACTCCTATTAATAGTAACCACGTGGGATTACGGGGGACCATAACATATACCTGGTAGGATCTACGGTACACACAAAAACCTATATATTACCATATTTTTACAGTAGCATTATTTTGTCCTATTTACTATGGCCCCCCGTAACAGTTCCCTTTCGGGACTGCAGGTTTGTCGGGCCGACTCACAACTCTATTTATAATAGTAAGGGCTGGTTTTCACAGTCAGAGAACACAACATAAGACCATTGAGGGCGGATATGTAAGGACCGTTTATACAGTAATATCGATTCTAAGCGGTTTCTATATTGACCCCCAGAATGAGGTGAATATCACCCGTCGGAGGAACCGGAGGTGTACATATCGAGGGCTGATTACCACCACGAAGAGGAGGGCCTGCAAGGGCTGGGATCGGAAGTAAGACAGGATGGGGGCCGCCGTGTGTACCAACTGCTCTTCGCGGTGGAGGACTGTGAGCTAGGTGCCAGCTTGGCGTTAGTTTTCGTGGGAAACACATATTTGTAACTTTTACAGCTCACATGGAGAGGACGGGGGAAATGAGGGGTTGTCGGGAGGGGAGCGGGGGCTGATCACTTATGGTTGGGGGGTAAGGTGTTTGCGAAGGATTGCGTTAGAACCAAGTACGTTAGGTTTTTTGTAATGTGTTCCCTGTATCATATTAATAGTAGTCCCAATCCACGAAAAATTAGGATCCTCCTGAAGAATGTGGGGGGAAGACGACCAACACGACGCCTTTAGTCTAATTACGCTCGGATTGGGTTATACCTGGTAACTCTATGGGCCTCCAGAATCACCTGTTTCAACCAACTAGCTCATGTTTGCTGGCTTGAAAGATGTTCATAAGCAAACCAAATGAGATGAACGAAAACACCGAAATGCGCTGTGTACGAGACGAGTACGGTTAGTCACTCGTCGTATCGTACACAGCCAGTGTGCATCAATCATGGTAGCAATGTGGAACAAGTGGTAACCTCTTCTTCCTCTTCAGCTGTATTTTTTCGTCCCATTTAATATATTCGCCCTTCTTTTCTACCTATCTCCTTCCTATTAACAGGCGCATACTCGTAGCTCAAATCCAAAGTCACACAGCAGGCCCTCCTTCACCCTTCCCCACTACCTCGAGTGGCACATTGAAAAAACTACCAGGTAAAAAACAACAGCTGTGAGATCGAGGTTTTGTTCGAAACTCATCTTCCCAAGATGTGTGTGATCCTCTTTGCAAGATGCGCGTCATCCTTCGATCGCGCGCAGTGCGGGTTTTATATGGCCTATTGCAGGAAATACAGTCCGCACATAAGGAAGATAAGGTCTCAAGCTGTAGAATTCAAGGCCAAGGAATGGGTGTGCCCATAACTTGGGTGGTTGCACGTACAGCACTACTCGCAGCTCATCACGAGGGTGCAATTTTTCCGGTGTGTAGTTCATACAGTGGTACATATTGCCGTTTTATAAAAACATACACCACTTTGTTCTTATATATAAGGACCACTTTGTTCTTATATGTAAGGACCACTTTTGTTAAATACGATTATATACATGGTTACTATACTTCGGGACAGAGCGGTAATTGGATACCACCATCATCATTACTACTACCGAATATGCCTGCCTTCATTGTTATCGCGAGAATAAGGATTCAGCAGTTGTTTCCCGCGTACCCTCGGGTCGATTTTTTAACTGGATGTATTTTGGTTTTTTGTGCCATATGCCGTACAGCAGCAGTACATCCCCCAGGGGACGACTTTTCCGAGCCGGTTACCATACAACACTATCACACTGGGGTGGTGAGATAACACACCCCCTCGGACGATTTTCAAAGCTGGGTTTCTCGGCAACGGGGAGGGCGTACTGAGTACAACAACCGATACAGCAGTCTATGCAAACCTTCTCCACGAAACCTTTCCCAGAGCCACTATTTTCGTCTTGTGTGCCCCCCTTAAGGCATATTTCCGAGGGATCCAGGTCTGAAATTCGTCCCAAGGGGAGGCGCTATCTTATATTAATAGTGTACGGTATCTCGCCCAATCTGGACGGTAATGTAAGGGCCGTTAATACATAAATATGAAAACCAAGCGGTCCTCCTATTGACGTCCAGGCCGGTACCAGGTATGGATCAAGGGGAGAAACACACGCAGCCAAAAATGTTGACTTATCGGAAAAGGTCTCAACAATATACTTTGCCGTACTCGTGGACGCATCGCTCGGCGTTTGCTTGCGCCTTTCCCGCTGTCGAGAAAACCAGCATGGAAATTCGCCCGCGAGGGTGCGTGTGCTGTAATGCCTGTTGCGTTTATGAAAACAAAAAATATGGTTCGTCACGCGGTTTGGCCTTGACCCTGGAAGGACAGCAGCTCCGCTTTTGGGGACAAATTTATTTAGCGTTTGAGTGGTTAGTCTCCGAAACGAGACTTCAGCTCTAACTAAAGGGTAAACATGCGGACAAAGTATTGATATGTACACCACTAAACTCTGAATACGGTACAAACCAAACAAAACGCACCCACAGCGTTCCTCTACGTACCGGTTCCGCGCAATCCATGGAGGTTGGCGGTGGCAGGGACCAAATAATTCGGAAATATTCACATCTCAGACAGACGATGATTGATCTGGTCTGTCTTCTACTGAAGATCATCTAGTTCCTCGCCTTTTATTGTGAGAGGTTGTGAAGGATCAGCATATAGAGGTCATACCCCATTAGCTGGCCGTATAGGTCATGTATTAATAGTATCTCACCTGCCGTTCGTTGCGAGAGATTGTGCAGGATCTGCATACAGTTCAGATCCAAACCCCCCAGAACATGTCGCAGATCGCGCAGATTATGCGGGTCCCATCCGGCAGCATGAGTTACAACAGTAATCATATCTGCTGCTGTAGATCATATCATCCTATTCATATCAGTCCTGGGCGCAAATCTAAGGGCCCATCTGAACGGGGGGCTTTCGTTTTGGCAATAAAAATTGGATTTCAATTAATTTCAGTTTGACTTTATACTACTACGGGGGGCCAGAGATAACAGGACCTACGGTACACACAAAATACTATATATTCACCTATTTTTACTCACAATATTTGGTCCTGTTAACTATGGCCCCCCGTAATAGTTGTCAACCTACGGTACACACAAAATCCTATATATTCACCTATTTTTACTCACAATATTTGGTCCTGTTAACTATGGCCCCCCGTAATAGTTGTCAATGAAAAAAATCGGGGAAAAACATATTTGCAAACTAAAGTTTCCCGTTAAGATTGGCCCTAAGGACCGTTTGACCTTCGTTTCCAATGCCAACACGGTCCTGAATCCCTTGAGAACTCCAGTCCCGTTTTGGGGACAAGCTGCTCAAATTCCAAGTAATTTGTCCCCAATTGTCCCGAGAACGAGACTCCAGCCCTAAAAGGGTCAAGTTTTCGTATTTTCCCGTCCAGAGCGATGCCACTCTGTCCCGAAATATAGGGAATGTTTGCATTTTAATATTCAATAAAAACGTGAATTCTATTTAGCGACAGAGTGGTATGATATGTAAAAGATCGGTGACTATACCTGGTACCTGGTACATCTATATCTGCCTTGAAATATGGACGTACACCACTACTGATGTAGGTGATGAGGTAGGAATCGAGGATCTGTCCGAGGTATGGAATACAATAGTTGGCGCCGAAAAAAGTTGGAAGACACCATCTAGGTACTGAAGTCCCATTTCGGGTACAAACTACTTGGAATTTATGGATTGTCCCACATCATGGGACTGCAGTCCTAAGCAGGGATATTTTTTTCTGGTCGTTATCTTCATTTGGAAAGGGTGGAGCCCCGAGCTTTGGGAGATTTCGGAATCACGAGTCATGAATAATGTTTGGCGTGGAGCGTGGAAAGTCGTGGATTCATCAACCATTTTGTCGACGTCCGGCTTGGAAGCAACTCCGAAACTGTTTTTAGGAGTGATTACAGAAACTATTAACAATTAATACCAGTGTGATACAAAAGGCAAAACTGAAACGCCCACTCTTTTTTTGGGCAAGTCTTGGACCGAAAAAACTGATCTTAGCAAGATTATCTGCGAGTACGTACGATCTTTGCAAGCGTGTTCACAACAATAACCCTTATAGGAACTGCAGTGCTAACCCTTATAGGAACTGCAGTGCCGTTGTGGGGACGAACTACTTAGAATTTAACTGGTTTGGCCGCAAAACGGAACTGCGGTCCTGAAAACGTTAACAAAAATAAATAATCCTGGCCCGGGAAAAAAACAAGATCGGAAAAACGACCAAAAAGGGAAGCTTTGCCCCGCGATCTCTAACCCGACCACAACGGTACATTGTTGTTTCTCGCAATACCGTACCACACGGGTGATAAAATAGCACACCCCTTGGGGCGAATTTCCGACCAGAGTTGCTCCAGAAACCCAGGAGGGCACACTCAACGAAGACGGCGACTTTGGAAAAATCTCGACGATATCTCCCATAGACGCATCGCTCGACGTTTGAGCTCTCCCCGTTGTCGAGAAACCAGCTTCGAAAATCGCCTGAGAGGGTATGTTATCTTATCACCCCCGCAGTGTGATAAAGTGTTATACGTTATATATATATACACACATGTGGATATCATCCTTCTGTTTTTTGTTGAGTGTTCGTGTAGTCCCCCTCCACCGCTGTCTTGTGACCATGGAGCCACGTGCACTCGACAAGACCAATGGCGACGAGCTAATCTCGAGACTAACACGCACACTCTCCCTTTTACTATCACGTTCACTCGAGTGGTTTTACCTGGGACGTCACGGATATCATGCCGCAAAATTGATCCCAGGTCATATTTTTGAGTTTTTTATAGCCGACAGAACGATAGAACAAGGACGCCGCTGTGCGTTACATTGCCGGTAGATACTCGCACCATTATAATTATCTAACGACAGTCACGTGGGTTTAAATAACCACCTCGATACAAATCCTACCGTACCACACGGGTGATAAGTAAAAGCACCGCATCACACAGGTGATAAGATGACACGGGTGATGGGATAGCACACCGTATCACACGGATGGTCAGATAACACTGGCGTATCACAAGGTTGATAAGATAACACACCGCATTACACTGGTGATGAGATAATACACCGTACCACACGGGTAATAAGATAAAACTACCAAACCACCCGGGTGATAAGATGGCACACCCCCTGGAGGGAATCTCAGAGCCCAGTTATATTTTGGAATACGAGGGCAAACACAGCTCGAATGATAGCTTTGGAAAATTATCGCCGACGTCTTTCCGTATGCGTACGCTTCTTTCGGCGCTTGCACTCTCCCTTCGTTTAGTGCCACAAAAAACAGTCGCGAAATTCGTCCGCGGGAGTGTTATCGCTAGCGTCTTATACGGTACAATTCGCATCCTGAGAATCATATGACACTTAGACTTGAATCACCACGTTGACGAACATGATGTTATTCGTGGTTATGTGCCTTGTATCTATATCGCGAAAATTTTTCAGCACTTTCTTCCCTCGTTAACTCGCGCCGAGCTGTGCCTGTCCACGCTACGTGATCCTAAGTAGGCGCGCGAGACAGCAGTTGGTGTCATTTGAGAAATAAAAAGTCATGGCTGGGCCTTGGCTTACTCAGTCAGTAGCGATTATAATGCCGCCCAAACCGAACAGTATACTGGATTGTGCAGAAGCATGCTGTCTCTCCTTCCTCTACTCTCTTCTCCCTCCTCCCGAAACGCATCGAGTAGGTTTCAATACTCGTGGTATAATATGGAGTGTTTTTCGGGGGGACGTAGAATGATACTGGTAGTAAAGATGGACACTGGGTGTACTGCTTTACTGCTGTAGTTGGGTAGATGGGAAGAATAACCCAATGTGAAGACAATACACACGAGTTAATGGATGGTTGGTATAGAAAAATAGCTTCAAACGCAAGAAAAAAAACAGAACAAAAGAACATAGGCAACCGCGGTTGGGATACAAAATACTTGTAACTAGGGTA
>JBBMHQ010068221.1:0-13454 GCA_037834295.1 Postelsia palmaeformis
GCCGGGACGGAGCATGTCGGGTTTTCACCGACCAGGCAGACACTGCTTGCACCAAGCGCGAAGCGCCGTGAGGTGTCCGGCGAGTCGCATGAAGGGTGAGCTGCATCCTACTAAGAGCCACTTGTGGGGCGGGCTTGCATATGGATGGCAGCTTCAATTAATCAATTTAATTTCCGTGTGTGTGGGCGGGGGGGGGCGTACTCATTTGCTGCTTGCCTTAATTATTTGACCGTTGACCACGCATCTCTTTCGAGACGGAGAGAGTGTCTCTCTGTGCGGGGAGGCATACTGAATCAGAACAAGTTCCAAAACATACTGTGTCCTTTTTCGTGCGGGAATCCCACCCCATTGGTCTCTTGTTCTATTCTGACTTTTTAGGAGTGGAGGTAGTGCATTTTCATTGTTTTGGTGGTGTCGTGTACCCTCGCACCCCCCCTCACCGCCCCCTATTTTTTACCTACAACCATCCTTTCCGATCATCGATATTCAGCATACCCTGCATGCGTGTCACGCAAACGAAACTTAAACTCACAGAAACAACTTGAGACGGGGTATTGATACTTCGTAGCTTCAAAAGGCAAATTTACTTGAGTTGCGTGCATTCACCTTAAAGATCTGCACAAACACCTCCCTGGCGATCCCTCCGTCCAGCATCGATAGGTGCTGGAGAGGTCTGAGCACATCTCCCAGCTTGATCTGAATGTCCGGTAGCTCGCCATCTCGATACTTGCGGTAAATCACGGCCTACGCAACCGGACGGAGAACGCGCGATCGGGTTAATCCCACGAAGCTCACGCAGAAGACTTTTCTCGACGAAAGTGATCAATATTTCAACAGCCGAGGTAGCTTCTTCTCATTTTTCACAACCTGTTTTTTGTAGGGAGGACAGGAGAGCAGTTCTAAAGGCGTTACGCAAACCTTGCACAGCTACAGAAAATGATGCCACCCTGGCAGGAAATAGAAGGCCCTTATGGATTATGATGTGAGCATCTGACGGACACTGTATGTATATGCTCAGCCAGACTGTTTCAACTCAATAACAAAAACTATACAATATCGAAAGCAATACTGAAAAAGATGGAACCTTCACAACTAACAAAACTAACTACATCGTCGCCAAAAACGTGGAAGTAGTCTTAAAATCGTTATTAAAAAGCTTGTCACGTTTCAACTTCTTCTTTTTTTAATCCTTCGGCGGATTGGTAAAAATAAAGCTTAAGCTCAAACCCTCTCTCTCTGCCTTTCTCCATGAAACCCGTGTTTCATCCTCACCCGCTTAGTCCTTGTAGCCTTGTCCCTCTGCCGCTTCGCCGCCATTCGCCGCTGCATCGCAACCGTCTCTCCCTTGCCGAGGCTCGAGATGGAGCCACCGGACGTGTGCCTGAAGCGCTTACCTACTCCTCCCCCTCCCCCCTGACTAGCCAGGCCTCCTCGGGGACCGTTGCCACGAGCCCCCGGGGGGCGTGGCATCGGAGGCGGCATCGCCGATTGGGAGCCGGCTTAGATGGTTGATGTCGAAATGTAAAAAAAAACAAGTCGTTGAAGGATGTGGGTGAGGGAAAGACGAACAGGAGCGCGGGAAATAAACATCTAATCGACTAGGAGCCCGCCAAGATGTTTGATCTAGAGTTTCCCTCCGAAAGCAAATGATCAAAGGCAGGGGGGAAAGGGGAGGACAGACGGGAACGTGAGCCGAAAGGCAAAACACGTGAACAACAGGCTGTGCGTTTGGGATGAATTTCTTATTCAGTTTATCAAGTGCCTCGGTCGGTGGATCGGCCACTTGCCGCCGCACCGAGACGCAACGTCTTTTCATCAACAGCCAAACGGATACAATAATCAGCTACGAGGTCCGACCGAAATCACTCGAATTTCTCCAATTCTTTTTCAGGCCGGCCACCAGAAGTAAGCACTGAAGACAAAAATGGCCACCCGACTCTCCGAAACCAATCGACGCTACAGTAGAGCCGAAAAGGCGTCAACATGTCGCTCACCAAGCACTTTAGGCCCCGCCAACATCCTGCTCTGGGTCTGCGACGCGAATGCCACATATCGCGGCCGTGCCGCTACCGCCGCGGACGCCGCCCCCCTTCCGCCTCCGCCCTTCCCCCCGCCCGCACGGCTCGCTACGCTGCCCCCCCCTCCTACTCCGACCATGCCTCCCCCGCCTTCAGGGCCTTGCGTCTGAGACCAGAGGTAGTTTTGCGTGGCGCGCACCATGCCCGCTTTACGAACGGCGACATCGGTACTGAGAGTCCCGTACGCACCGCCGCGGTAACCGTCCGCAGCAAAGGAGGCATTGTTATTCGAGTCTTCTTGACTCTGACTCTGCAAAGCGCCATGGGGTGTTGGGGGGGAGGGAGCTGGGGTGTTGGGGGGAGGGGTACTCGATTTCATGCATGGCCGTAGTCGTATGGCCATACCTGTAGACCCTCGTATCCCTACAGAACCGGGACGGAGCATGTCAGGTTTTCCACGACCAGGCAGACATAATTTATACCAAGCGCGAAGCGCCGTGAGGTGCCCGGCGAGTCGCATGAAGAGTGAGCTGCATCCTACTAAGAACCGCTTGTGAGGCGGATCTTCTTGCATATGGATGACAGCGTCACTTGATTGATTAATTTTCTGGTGTGGCCACTCCCAGAGCCAAATGGGGGGAGGGGGGGGAGAAACGTTAACCGGGCAATCGAATTTTTTAAAAGGCAGTGGGTTGTCTGGACTTGATGACTACCAATCTGGGCAGAAATGTAAGGACCGTTCGGTCTTCACGTTCATGTTTCAACGAACCTTACACGTTCAGTCAAAAGTGGTGCATACATGCCATTCGGGGAATCACATAAGCCAACTAGGCCAGCGAACTGACTTTCCAGTATTTCTTGACGTAAATAAACCACACTGCGAATCACAAACGCCATCAGACAGGTTCTAATACAAAAAGGCATTAACTCATCAAATCACCGCAAGCACTCTCGATCCAAAGTCGGGGATGCACCAGGGGGATCCCCGGAGGAGGAGAACGCCTGCCCACGTCTATACCAGGTACGAACGAAAGAGACCACGATATGTTACTGCAGGAACAGACTGTAATTTCTAGCCAACTGGAAACTACCGGCGGGTCGGACCAACCTATAACGAGTAGGTAACTATTAGACAACCAACCCACAGGCCTAGCAATTCGGAACGGGCCGTGCTTCAGAAAGCTCGTCGTTGTTGCAAACTCCAAACGCATCGGGAGCTACGTAGAAACCTTAAATGTATTTCAACGTAGAGCCTGACAGGTACTGAGAATAGGCGAGGGAGAGGGGGGGTATTTAGAAGGTAGTTCGGGTACGGCGGCGAGAACGCTGGGCAGACGCGGTGGGAATTGACGCGATGTTCGTCGACATACGAGCACTAGCGGTCTACTCTAACGAACCAGCTTCCAAGGAGACGCCTGATGTAAGTATTTTAGCACGGGCGATGCACTGCTCGATAAACCACGTATTAGACCTTGCGGGTGCGGATATTTCCATGCCACAGAGAAACCAGCCCAAAATCCCCTTCGACAGCACACGTGTTTGATACATTTCCCCTTCGAGGGCTCACGTGTTTTATGCATTTCCCCCCCACGTTGCAAAGCATATAACAGGAGTGCAAAAACTTCACTAAACAAAAAAAAATACTTGTGGACGAAGAGCCGCAGTAGCAGAAAAAGGCACTTATATTTATTTCTTGATAGGCGGTGAACCAAACATTTTCCGGGAAAACTCAGTGCACTTCTGGGTCGTCTCAATTGTGGAAAACCTCTACACATCGTTCAACGTAAAATCATGCTTTGGTGTAACAACAACCAGGGCTGTCCACGCGTCGGGTCAGGTCAAATATTGTGGGTCTGATCGGGTCGGGTCGGGTCAGGGTGGCCTGTCTCGATCCGTGATTTTTGGAAACCCTCCTGACCCCCCTGACCCGATCCGATCCGTCTCGTGACATTTTGAAGGCCTTCTGACCCGTGAAGAGGCCTGCAAAACAGCAGCAGCGGTGCCAACAAAACAAAACTATCACCTGCGAGTTGAGAGACGCGTACGAGAATACGGGTTCCATGGGACGAGCGTCGAGCCCGCGCGCCCCACCCGCCACGGGCATGTCCACGAATTCGCAGGCCAGAAGGCTGCTCTTGAAAAGCGGCGTGTTGTACCCCGGAGCCTGAAGCCGGACAAAAAAGCGCCCGAGGGACAAGGTTTTATGCTAGGGCTGCGAGTTGACTGACTAATATGTAAGTCGCCGCCGGCTAGCTATATCAGTTGGCTAGATATTCGAGTAAGTTGGCGTGCGCGGTCATTGGAGGACTTATGCGTCTCTTTCTATCTGGGGTCTTGGTGCATTTATTGGTGGCTCGACAGGTGCGTTTTTATTACTCCGGGCGTAAACACAGTGATCGGTTGGTCTTGCTATTCATGGGGTCCTTATATCCCCGCACAGAGGTGTAAGTCGGTTAGTTGGCTCATTTCGCCACCCAATTAATAGCTAGCCTTCAAGTCCAGCCAGGGCATGTGCCTTATTCACAGCCCTTGTAAACTTCGTTCCAGGGCATCTGGACGAGTCCGAGGGAATACCCTTTTTTTCTCATGCATGGGACACGCGGGGCACAAACCACTCACGAGCGCAAGTACAGTCGTACAGGTGATCGACCGAGCCCGATGGGGCAACATGTTTGCGTCACCATTACTTCACACGCCGGACAGATACATCATATACAGATAGATCATCTACAGATATACCAGGGTATCATCTACAGATAGATCATCAACAGATAGGTCATACAGGCCGTGACCTACGGCTATGAGGTGTGCTATGCTGTGCAGGATCTGTATAGTACAGAGCCAACCCAAAAACCTGTCCTGGATCATGCACAGTATACGGCTCTCACGCGGCAACATGAGCTACATCATACAGATCACACAGATCAGGAGACTATCTGCCCTAAAAAAATCTAGAAAATGAAGTGGGAATTGATGATCTAGGTACGCGGACGGACCCCCTCTCTTGCTGATGTACGACGATGTGGCACAGCATCATCTGGCCGAAGAACAGAGGACATGTCTTGCTCTGAGTCCGACGAGAGCATGTTTTAGCTTTCTTGAGCGCGGCGGCCCTGACTAATATATATCGGCAGAGCCCCTTACGCGAAAGGAAAAACCGTACTAGGTACTCTAGATGGAAATGGGGTCGCGATTTCAAGCTGCTCATGCTTCGTATTCGTTTCGAAAGGGGATGCTCTCGATTGACTCCCGAAACTAAAAACATGCACAACTCATTTTCTCCACCAGGACAAATCCATAAACGCTCAGCGCTCGACCACTATTAATAGTAGCTCTCTTTCGAGACTGCCTCGTAGAACTATGGCACCCTATTGAATGTTCGTATCAGATCGCACAATGACCAGGCTGTACCTCTCATGCCTGCCCTGTGAGCGATCAATCAATCAAGTACACCTCATTGATCAAGCTAGGTTGCCGAACCTATCGAACAGTACCGAACAAACCTGCACTTCTCATATCTGCCCCCGTGAGAGCGACCAATCATACACCTCAATGGTAACGCTAGGTTATCTACCTATCGGGCGGTACCGAACAAATCGCGTCGTCGATACCCACAAAGCTTGCTGCGCCACCTACTATTGAGAGCGCTATGGTTTGGCACAGGGGTGCGAGCGTTTTTCCCCGCTCGAGTTTTTTAGACGAAGGGGGCCGCTAAGGTTGTAAATGTCGACCAGGGTGTTTTTTGGAAGGAGGCTTGGTCGAGATATGTCCCGAAAATACATCGCTCAATGTTAGGCACCCCTCTCGGTTGTCAACAAGATGAGTGCCGAGAAACGATCGACACCTGTGCGCAAAATTGAAGCGCATCACGCTATTACATGTGTGCGTGCGTGCCTGTTTGTATGTCCTGTATGTGCATGTGATGATTGATTGCACGTCCGTCTGTATGTGTTGGTGGTTTGCATGTCCGTTTCAATGTATTGATTGTTTACATACCCGTTTGTATCTGCTGTGTGTGTATGCCCGATAGTTTCGAAAGTGCATGCCTGTTTGAATGTGCTGTAGTGCACGTTTGTATGTGCATGCCTGTGCGTAAAGCGCTCTAAAAGGCCTACCTGTTCGGCCGGTCGCAGCAGAAGATAAGGCGCGAACCTCAACCAGGCGCGAGCGGTCCTGGAATCGAACATGTCTCTCATTAGCGACAGAAGACGCTGGCCCGGTGCTTCGTTCAGCCCCCCCCCACGGCCACCGGCGGCCACGGGGGCATCGAAAACATCCAGAAGACTTACCAAGGGAAATACCAAGGGAAGCAAAGACGCAGACGGGGGGAAATCAAAATAATGGGGGAGAGCAGTAGCTCAGAGAGGAGGGAGATAAAGGTCTTGAGGAACAGCGGTATGGATAGCGGGGAAATCGAGCCAATGGGGAGAGCACCGGTGTTGCAAGGAAAAACAGCTTGATGCTGGCGTGGTCCTGCACCTCGGTAGTTGAGCTGAGGGGACTCAACATGGGCACAACAGCATTCCCCAGCTGTCGATCCTGTAGGTAACAAGGCATGATCAGCGAACAAAATCAATTTACTGGTAGTATGAGCACCTATATACGAGTGTGACACCCAGCCAACCAAATTCTAGAGGATTACACTACCCTGACTGCTGGCACGCAGCAGGAAACAAAAACTACGCACACTCGACACGTTAGACCTTCTCCTGATGCCGCGACGAGTAACTGCGCCCTCCTCTTCTCCGCCTTCTCCCCTGCGGGCACCATCGCATGTCATGCCTTCGTCGTCCGGGTCTGACAGCCCCCGCAGCAGCGCGCATCGTACGGTCTCCCTCTGTGCGTGCGTCAGGGCTACCCCACCGCGCGCTGTTGGAGTCCAGAAAATAAAGAATAGGGAAACATGAGGGTGAGGAGGCGAGCTTACTCCACATGCGAAGAAAGCGTCCCACAAAACATAGTACCGAAAAACTCGTAGCGAGCGAATCTGGTCGCCTGTATTTTTTCATGTGTGGAGGCGCTAGTTTCGCAGCAACAGCTGGTGACCGGGGAGGGGAAAGCGGCGGCTGGTTCGCCATGTTTTTCGAAAATAAAAAAGGCCTTGACAAATGGCGCAGCGCAAACAAACTTGACGTTTTGCGACAGTTCTGACCACCGAAATGCCAGCCAGTACCCGCAGTATCTACAGGGTCGATCTCAGTATCTACAGGATCGATCCCATACGCGAAGATGACAAATGGCAGGCGAATACGAAAAATAGCCGTCTAGAGAAACGGTGCTGGGTGCAGAATGGGAGGGAAGGATGGGGGAAACGAGACACAAGTACAGATGACGGGTACACGGCATACAGGCGAAGACTTCCACTGAAGAGAGAAGAAAAGGAAGACATGACCGTCACAGACAATTATTATTGTAGTAGTTCAATTCAGCACCGTGCGCTACAAACATAGCAGTACCATTCTCGTCCGCGATGGTGCTCGATGCCTCTCTGGCGGCGACGTGCAGGTCGAGAAGCGTCGCGTAAGCCACCTCCCTGCACCCTCTAAACGTGGAAGGAGTCGCAAGGCCCACCTGGGGTGCAATTTCCAATCCGCCGGAAAGGCTAGGGTTAGTAATAAGCATGGCTGCTTCTAGGTTGTGGAGTGTAGAATGGTGATGATGACGTTCTACTAATAACATTAGCTCATTTCTCTGACATTCAAGCACGTGGTAACAAAACGTTGTGTCCTTACAGGTAGGGGGCATGGGTTCGATTGCACCAATGAAGTTATCGGCCGCGGTGTGTATTATGCGGCGTAAACATATGGCAGTAAGGTACTGTTTCAGCCATATCACTCTCCTAATATACAAGGATCAGCCGAATACTAATACCGAATCCAAAATAATCCTCATATTTTCGGACATAGGTTCTCTTAACAGTTTTTTCCCTTCTTCCCATTTGTTTTAATCTTCACCCTTCTCTTCTCTCTCTCCCTCCTATCAGCAGTCGTAACTCAGATCCGGGGTTAGATACATAGCAAGCTCCCCGCGCTCCCCGCCAAGGTTCGTGCCTTGCATTTTTCTTATCGCGAGGACACCTAAGCCCATTCTCCCCTCGTCGACTCGCGTCTATCTGATTGAAGTGCGCCTGCCCACGCAACGCGCTCTCAGCAATTGATTCATGATAATACTTTCAGGAGCAAACAATTCCTCGCCCGGCGGTACAATTTGAATTCACGGAACCAAGTGTAGCAGCATCCGAAGGCGCCACTACAACCACCGGGGCGACCGTCTTTGCAGTTTTTCTTTGGCAAGGCGTGACGCGCAAGTAGTGCGGTCCCGAGTTCCGAAGAAATATTTCTTTCTGCTGAGTTCGTTATACCAACAACACAGCGCAAAAGAAGACACGCTCGGCGATCACTTCCAATCATTGAGGCGGTCAGACAGACCCCTTGGTAACGATAATAACAAAGTTGAAAGGGAAAATATGTCGAAATGAAAAATGACCACGAATACAGCCTCCGCCACACCAGGGATCTCGGGATGCTGCGCTCGGGTGTGGGGGACGTGGCGGAAGTGCAACTCCAGGAGGCGTAACGACACGCGTAAATCATGATGATGCCTCTGTTGCAGCACCACGCTCTTCCTAGACGGTTGCAGGTCGCTTGAGCCACAGTCGAGTCGAAAGGGTTGGCACCTCAGAGAGATCATCGATCCCTACTTCATGATCTACAGTAGATGTTTCAGGGCAGATGATCTGTATGATCTAGCTCGTGTTGCCGGGTGGGGGCCGTATAGCCTGCATGATATCCGTAGGGCATGTATCCGAGAGTTATATAAGTACTGTACAGATCCTGGACACCATACCATAACGGCAGGCTAGAATCCAGATGATCTATTTGAAGATTGTCTATCTGAAGATGATCTATCTGAACCGTCCGACCTGTTGAAGGACTAAAGCGCGCGGACCACGACTGCAGAGTACAAGGCAGATAGCTCATCACCGCTGTGGCAACGACACATCCACCACTCTTCCCGCAGGCCTTACGCCGCATATGCTCGCAACATGGGCGGTATTGCTGCAGGCGGGTTCAATAAGGGGCCACGAACACAAGAAAAAGAAAAAAGCCTACCCGCCCTGTTCAGTCCCAGGAACCCTCAACCCCCAACCCCTGAGGACGCCTCCTTGGTGCGCCATCGAGGAGATAGGTGCCGAAAAGCGCCTTGAAAGGGAATTGACTGCCGAAATTCGACGCGAGTCGACGAGGGAAGAAATGGCTGAAATCTCCTCGCGATGAAAATGAAGGCACGAACCGTAGTGGGGAGGGGGGGGAAGAGTCTGATACTGCATGTCATCCCGGACCTGAGGTACGACTATTACCATTAATAGGAGGGTGAGAGACAGTAAGAGCGACGATGATAAACGAGGAAGAAAAAAAATAATAGTGATAAAATATAGAACGCCAGCAACGCCATGGAGCAGCCTCTCGCCCAGAAATAGTACTCACACAAGCATTTGCGCTACCAGGTATGATTCAAGGCTCCCATGAAAAACGGAGATCCCCTCCCCCGACAAACTGTGTGTAAAAGTGGAGACATTAAAAGCGTCGTCATGTTCGAAGGCGGGCAGCCAGCCCCCCGGCCGCTGACCGGGATTGTTTCGTTCGTGACAAGTTAGTGGAACAGCAACACGAAGAGAGAGAGTATATCGAGGCCTAAACGGGATGGAGATTCTCAACCCTGGCGAACGGGATTCAGTTGGGACGGCACGGCTTGAAGAAAATCCCATGTACAGGGGCGGCGGACCCAGACTTTCTCACCCCCGTCCGCATGCCTGGCTCCAGGCGAATCCCCATGATTGGTGTCCACAGTCATCGGACAGATAGATAGCCGATCGCGGATGTGTTAAATCTTTGTATATATAATTCGTATGGTATTGTTTAGTTTATGTTGCCGGGGCGGGAGCCGTGTGATCTATCTGCATGGTCTAGCACGTGTTTCGCGAGGGTTAGATCTGTACGATACAGATCCTGCGCAACACTTCATAGCGGCAGAGTCAACACACAAACTTCGTATACCACATAGCCGATCGAGAGCACAGTCTGTCCCGATGGGCGGAACCTTGCATGTTGAACGCCGCAAGACTGTACCACTCCGGTTAGCATAAACAGCAGTGTTGACGGTCCCTTGATGGTGCCGGTATGCCGGCCAACAATACCAGCACTACAGCTGTAGTGCGCGGCAACCGGCGCTATTATACTCCGCGCACCATTACGGGTGGCCATAGTAAAAACAGTATAATGACCAAATATTGATAGTAAAAAAACGGAAAAATCTAGGTTTTAGTGTGTACCCTAGGTTCTATTTAATATGGCCACCCCGTAGTTCCACCCTTTGGTCAATCCCCTATGTGCAAAGTGATTTCACAGGCACTATAGCGGGTAACCGGCATTACTCTGCCAGCACTGCAGGGGGGTTCCACTACTGTAGACACAACATGACATGGTCGTCTCCTCTCCTCACCAAGGAATGCGCATCGTCCTCCCCAAGCACCGAGCCGAGCTGCTTGGACGTCATCGTAGGGGCCAAGGCGCGCAACAGCCGCAGAGCCGACAGCTGGGCCGTCGGTATCCACTCCGAAGCCTGTCCGCTTTCCTGCACAGCACGGAGCGGCGGGGGGGGGGGCAGTAGAAGGCGTCGGTAGTCCCACGCGTAGCTGTACAGCGGATGCTCGATTCCGAGCATTAGCGCTTCCCTCCAAGATAGGGTATGATGTGCAACACTTAGTCCCTTCCCCGTCGAATACACTACCAAGGAAATAGGACCAAATATTGTGAGTAATAATAGCAAAATATATAAGTTTTAGTGTGTACCGTAGGTCCTAGTTACTATGGCCCCCAGTAATAAAAGCTACCTGGTGCGCCGTAATCTACTGAAAGTCTCTGCTTAGAAAACAAGTGGTTCCTTTTCATACCTCCGGCAGATCATCTACAGATCGTTCCCAGTTCATGGATCTAGATGCATTCAAGGGAGATACTGTAGATGTATTCCTGACCTTTTATGTTTCTATGTAGCTTAGTGTTGCCGGTTGGGAGCCGTGTTCATCTGCATGATCTAGCACCATGCTTCCTGTGTTGGACCTGTGCCACCTGTATCCAGATCCTGCGCAACCTCTAACAACGGCAGGCGAGGAACTGCTAGACGATCTGTGGTGAAGATAGATAGATCATGATCATGATCTATCTGTCCGAGACGTGAAGCGTTTTCTTCCCCGGTAGGCGACGGGTCTACAAACTCCGTTCCTCCTCGCCAGTGATACTGGTGTCACAACCGCCTACGTATAACATACACCCCTGTAAAACTTGCTCTAGATTGAGTATGTCGTCATCGATAGAGAAAAAACAGTAGGGCATCATGGCTCCAGGACATTATATGAATGTAGTACACGGCCAGGGAGTCCGAGGCCGGCAATTTGTTGCAGTAACACTGCGTCGTTGCTTCAAACTCGTACTTCCCCTTCTACTTTGGGATTGCCTCTCTGCTGCGATCAATCAGCGAATCTCACCCAGCGCTACTACCCCCCATGATTCGACGGCAATCAACGCCCCACCCCGTCGCCGAAAAACAATTCTCCGGCAGAAAGAGCACAAGTGAGGCGCGTTGCAATTGAGGCAGTACTTTCGGTCAACATTTTTTCTGAGTAACGCAGGTCCTCAACCCCACTATAGTCGAAATGCCATTATTTATTTTCGCGATATTTGTATATATATATTTTACAAGTAGGACATGGGATTGTTTTTTTCAATCGTTTCATGGGGTCGGTTGCATTTGCATTTTGTCTTTCATGTCGTTTTTTCTGGGTGACTTACTTGCGAGTAGTACCAATGACTCACTCACAGCACAGAGCTCCTCTAGCGAGGAACCCCAAAAAAGCAATGGCGCACCTTCACCTTGATGTGTGTCAAGAAAATTGGGGTGTCGTTGTCGGCGTGTCTCGCACAAAAACGATGATCGGGGGGATAGTCCGTTTTTCCTGACCGCTACCCAATTTTCCCGTGCTGCCTGTATATAGGTCGCCCACGAAGCGCGTGACATTGAGTCGCTTCTTGGGTGCTTCCAGCAGGATTCCAACCCATTATGAGGATGCCCTCCTTGCGTCCCTGGTTTTGGGCCCAAAATTACTACCCGCAGAATAATTTCTACTAAATGATCTAATGTATCTGTCCGCGAAACCCTACGTACAGGGGTAGGCAGCGAACGTATAACCCCCCCGAATATTTACTTGCACATCGTATGTAGGTAGCGTTTTGAGGCTTTTATGTGTGCGATTCGGAAAAAGAGTCGGGCGTTATCTCACCCTAGACCCACGGACGAACTCCACCTCCGGCTCCAGCAGCAACGACGGCAAGAACGGTTGCAGCCTCGTGAACAGGCTCTGCACTTCCAGAGCGGGCACCAGGCCACTGCCACACGGTCCGCAGTACAGACGAAAGGTTGCTCAGTGTGAGGAACAGCGTCGGGAAGAAAATAAACAAGAAAACTGACACCACGCAGAGCTAGAGTGGAGACAGAAGCCAGGCTTGGCGTGGCCATTACTTTGCTTGGCCGAAGGGAACCATTCATGCATGAATCGCGATTCATCAGAGTGGGAAACATATTTTGCTGCTTTCGCTGTGGCAGTGGCTGACGGCCAGCCGCCATTTTCCAGAGAGAGGGTATTGGAAATTCTCAGCACCCTGTCAAAAAGCCGCAAAAAGCCGCAAAAAAACTAGTACCTGGTACCTGGTATCGACTATGACCCCGTCAAACGGGCCCAAAATGTAGCAGACCCACTCTGTTGAAGTCGTTTTCTTTTACCGGATAAAACAAACAAGAGGCGTAGTACACCGGGCAATTAACCCTTTCAGGGCTGCAGTCCCGTTTTGGGGATACACCATTCAAATTCCAAGTAGTTTGGCCCCCAAACGGGACTGCGGTACTATAAGGGTTAGAGCCTTCGAAAAAGCATCCCCCCCGTAGAACCAAGGAATCCTGTCCATAGCATTGCAGTTTTTTAAACAAATAGGATGGATTGACCAGGATTTACTCGAACACGAGGCGTTCTTGCCGTCCGGGAAACATCTACGGGGACTAAAACAGACGAGACTCGCCGACGTGTACAGCAGCCGGGGTATATCAGGTTGCCAGTTGTCGAAGATACGTACATCACCGCCACCAGCGGCGAACAAGGGGAAACCCCTTCGGCTTGCTGACTTCTTACATTGGCGGCCGAGTGATGCTATGCAACCGCTTTGCGTCACTTCTTCGCGGAAATAAGCAATGACGATCCCTCCCCCTCCTGGAGGTGTCTCTATTAGGAGGAAGGACCGGTGTTCCGTCTCGAAAGGGATGCGTGGTCACCGGTCAAATTACTAAGGCAAGAGACTGCTGAGTACGCCCCCCCCTCGCCCCATTTCA
>JBBMHQ010068232.1:0-13453 GCA_037834295.1 Postelsia palmaeformis
GATTTAATGTCCGGCGTAGGCAATTCCAGAGACAGCAATGAGAGTACTATGTAACTGCCTCTTAGATGCCTTGCCATGAACCCTACGTGAGACGATCAATTATTTGTGCGGAGTTAAGGTTCTTTACCTCGCACAGATGATCTAACTAGACAACCAGCTGTCGGTGACCGCCAAAAAAAAAACAAAAACAGTACCCTGGCTGTCTAGCTCACGTAGTGAGCGGCATGTTTTACAGCGTCGTTGCCAAACGACACCAACCCAACAGGCGGGGGGCCATGCCGAAGGAGGGGAAAGATTTATTGTGTGTGTTCTTCAAAGTTTACTTGATTCATCCGTTCCATGTTCCATGCAGCGTTTATTTCAAAAGCCCACTCCCTACCTATGTGCTCGATATCCCGGGGAACACCCTTACTCACTTGCCGTCTCTTTTTATTCTTCGGCATGAGTCAACGAGAGCAGCGACATAACGTCATGCTTTCCCATATTTTGACTTACCGCGCCACGGCTCAAACGCTGTGAGGGTAGCAAATAGTGTATGTAACCCGCGTAACCTTCACCTTACCACGCCACCGCCCAGAAGCAAAAAGGGGAGCAGATAGTCTGTGGTAACCTGGGTACCCGGGTACCCGGATACCCGTGTCCACTTAATCTGTCGCCGCCCAAAGGCTGAAAGGTTAGGATATAGTGTCTACGATAATCCGGGTACCCGGTTCCGGTTGCGCCTTAACCGCCCCCTACCCGGTCGGGTACCCGGTTCCAAACGTTTGGGGTCGGGAGGTAACTCTACTCAATAGCGGCTCAGCTTCGTGGTATCATCCTGTACGAGGAGGAGTCAGATGTGGAGCCATTGCTCCCCAAACAGGTACGGCGAGAAGCACACCAGCTGTTCGTGCCAGTCACCTGCTTTACACTTCATGAGGCGCTTGCGATCAGTAAAGGTGGAGGACCTCGTGATACGTACCTATTGAAAGTCTAGGTCGCGAGAGCGACGAGAGGCTGGATAGTCACGAAAACTTCCCACTCACCCGCTCGATCCACGCCGAGTTGGTGCTACCGTAGACACCTCTCATGTGCCCTGTAGTGTCCCCGTTATGTGTGTAGTACTGTCGAGGTTTGCAAGAACCACGCCATCTTTTGTGCTGTCATCTCGAAAATCTTCGGAACCCACCGCCTTGTTTTCCACGTACGTACAGACTCCTCGGGTGATACTTACGCTACTGTGCTCAATGAAGCCTGAGTCTGGGATTCCATTCGATGCAAAGGCTACTCCAGCAAGTTATGTTTCGGCTCGTGAGCTGATTTCGGAAGCATAGAAATATCGGTAGCCCCCGTGAAGCCACTACAACCATATGTAAATTGTGGCCTGGTTCTAGATGACTCGACCTTCGTGCAGGGGCGCCCTGCACACGGCTTTGAGCAGAACGCGGATGTTATTGGTCAAGGTGGGATTTCAGTCACCCGATGGTTTCCGGGGGGAACCGCCATGAAAATAAGCGACGGAGTCGCGTGACAGACTCTGCCGACCCCCCAGAGGGGTGGAGTTCGGGCTAGAGATCATGTTGGGGTTGGAGTGAGGTCGGTCTGGGCCAACGTGCAAGTTGGAAACTGAGCACAAACGTCCTGAACAAAGGTCTATGACGCCCTATCCTGCACATGGAGGAAGTGTCCTCAGTTGGGAGTTTACTCGTAGTCGGCGCGTTTTTTTTGCTGTTGAAACTGCGATGGGTATGCTGAGTCCCCGAGGATAAATAAAAGCCGACGTAAATATTCTTCTTTCAACATGATATTGTGCAGACAACTCACATTACAGTACGTATATACTTGTGCTCTTTCCCGCATGAGCTATTATTGAAGCCTTAATCATCTTCCTCGCCTTTCTCTAATATACTGAGTTAGTATAATATCGATGCCTTTCGAGCACCGCTTCCCAGATGGGAACTCATTCCTTTGAGGCGTTTGTTTATGCACGATCGGATCCCTCATAATAATAAATAACAGCCAACAATATTATATCTCTCTAGATGCGATGTGCATGAGAGATAGTACATATATAAATACATAACAACCAACAATATTATATCTCTGTAGATACGATGTGCATGAGATAGTACATATAAACTGTAGTTTTGTTTTCTCCCCCACGAGCTATTGAAAGATCAATCGGCCTCCCCGTTTTCTCCAACATGCTGACTTTAGTATGCTAGTGATATCTATACAATAATATTTCCCGGATGGGAGTGCACTCGTTTTCAAGGATTATTTCATGGATAAGAATGCAGCAAATATATTTGGCCGCTGAGAATCAATAGTAGCCAAGGAAATAATCTCGCTATAAATATTGTCTGAATAAGATGGCTAACATTGCTCCTGCGGTGGTGATCGTTTGCGCGCGAGTTACGTGTATTGGAGCATAAATCGACCCCCTCGTTTGCTCTGATGTACTGACTTGAGTATGCCATTGACACCATCGAACACTGCTTCCCGGACGAAAAGCCACCCGTAATCGAGCCATGTTTGTACAGTCGAAAATACAACAAATAAATTATGTCCACACAAAAAAAGATGACCAAAAACACACTCCCGCTAAAGGTATGATCTGCATGAGATAGCCCACATTAGAGGTATGCATTTTTCAGCACTAGCTAGTGAAGCATGACTCCGTCGCCTCCTCTTCTCTAATGTGCCGACTTCAGTCACATGTTGCTTACTTTTGATAATGTCCATTGGCACTGCTTCTCATATGGAAAATTATCACAAACGCTCATTCAGTGGTATTAAATGCGATGAGCAGGTCGATTTCCGAAGAAAAACGATAGCCTATAAAATAAACTCGCCACGGATAATTGCTGCAAGAGGTGCATGCCATTTTCTCAGGGGTTGGGCCCGTTTCCGCACGAGTTTTTATGAAGAGTAACTTAGGCGTCCTCATTTTCTGCGTATTTTACCGAGCTCAGTGCACTGGTGATTGGCTGGTGCTGTACGAGAGTGGCCGTTATACGCCAAGTGAAGGCTGTTCATACGAATAAATTGGTGTTTCTTGGTGCTGCTTTATATCCAATACATCGTACCTGGTGCACAGAGCTGTAATAGCACACATGCACGCGAACGTTGATAACGTTTGGCTACGTACAAACACTGTTTACACGTAATGTTGCGCGAGGGATATGTAAAATCGGTCGAGGGCTCGCGTTGCAATCGCAAGGCTGGGGCCCCCGTCAATGGGATACCCGCTGTAATTATCCTGTGATTCCCCTACAGTAGTGCACTATTGGATCACCGAAACTAATGCAAGCCGACGAATACGTCAGGCACCTTGAATCAACAGGCCCACATGGCCGCGCCGGTTGAAATGGGGCAGAGTCTGACTGGCCTTGATGCAACGAAAAAAAGCTACCAGGTACAACACTCCACGACATGACAATCCCGCGACGACAAGGGTTACCGTTACTAACTGCACCAAAATCACTCTATTTCTTGTTATAGGTACTACTGTTGACAAATACCGGGGCATCCACACCCGACAATCCCTGGCGTCATCCCTGCCGCACGTTCTCTGGCGCGTTACGCCATCCTTCTCGGGATGATGTCGGGGAAGAAATCGCATGCAGGAGGGCAGCGGCAGGCGCACTCAGGTTCGAGCTGTGCAGTTTGATCGGGAACTCGACAAGTGCTGCTTCTTCGAAGGCGTCTGTTGGTAGTACTCTTCACCAGTGCGACTTCTTCGAGCCTTCGAGAAATCACACATTGCTTTTAATGGCGTTTCCGCATCGTATATTGAGACCAATAAGTAATATTGGACATTTGTGAAGGCATCAGGCTGGGTTTGGAACGGAGTCAAGGTCGTGAATTTCATTTAGTACAGACCTGAATGCGGGCCCCAGTATTGGTTGATTGATTCGACCATACGGCAGACCAATAACGTACTGTAGCCTCCGTATTTGCTCTTGCCTCGATTTCTCGGCGGAGTTACACCACACACCGCTGTACAGCTGCTGCCTACTAGGATGTACGGGACCCAGTTCGTGCGCTGAATGCGACGCACGTCTGCCAACAGCAGCCGTTGTACTTTGCCGTGTCTGGTTTGCGTACTAACACGCGGGATAAACACCTCCCCGGACGATTTTCCCATATCTATGACTCGGCCACGAGGAGAGTAGAAACATCGATCGATCCGTCAATATTCGGACCTACACTTGTGAGTTGCGTCCAAAGTCAGGCATTTTTATTGTACCTGCCCCCCTTGTTTTGGATGAGATAGGCCAGGATAACCGTACCAGCGGGTCACCTACCTTGAGTGCTACTGTATACGGTAACCCCCTTGGCCGTGACATACCACATATATTTTCCCCGGTATAGGTGGGTAAGTATTAATGCTAGCAAGACAGGTCAAAGTGTACACCGTAGGTGAACTGCAGCAGCAGCAGCTGTACCGTACTATACTGAAGGACTTTTTATTGACCGGCTATTATCAAATTTTCCACAACGAGGGAGGCAACGTCGACTACTATTCATGCATAAGACACATACCACGTGTATTTTGATATATATAAAATATATATATATAAACATACATTAATCATGTAAAGACAGCGTGATGCCTAATTTATAACTTCATCAAAGTACTACCTTTAATACCAAGTTGTTTAAGAATGATGTATACCTCACATACTCACAACTTTCGTTAAGCTCCCTTCGTGTAACTTTGAAAAAATGTATTTCTCACATACCTGGTACCTATTAATAGTATCTCCGAAATCACCTGTTGCGAGCTTCCTTCGTGCAACGCCCGAAGATCTTGTCCTCAGCGACGTCATCTTTAAAACAGACGTGTGTTCCTGCCCTCCTGCGCTTTGAACATCCGGTCCTCGTGATTTACCGTCGCTTGAACCGAATTGCATCGAAATAGGAGTATTTCAGGCTACCGGGGGATTCACGTAATCCTCCCTTTGTCGTGTTTTGTACACTAGTGTACATACGCCGCGCTGAGGACGATTGCAGACAACAAAGCAGTACTTCCTCTTATAGCTCTGCAACAACGACTTCATCCTCCTCATCTCCTTTCACTGCAGCACACCGGTGGACACACACTACCATGCACGCTTGCCACGAGAATGTATCTCCGCTTGATTATCCCGCCGCGATGTAGGCGGAGATCGCAGGAAGTATGAAGTGTATGATGTAATAACCTCAGTCCCGCCGCACTTTGCACTGTGCCGTTACATATCGAAGAGCCGTCGCATTGTTCACTTCCGATTTCACCTTTCTAAGAGCGACGCTCTCTACACCCGTTTTTGGTGGCCCGCGGCGATGATGATGAGGTTTGGCGCGAAGATGTTGCCCGAGCAAAGACAACTCAACTGCAGACAGCAGAGGGAGGAAGAAGCCTGCCTTCAGCACCTATGGTGTGACAACACAAACCACCTATCACCGCGACGCGGAGACTCACGAACGAACTGGTCGAATGCGTTACCGGTACAAAACGTTGACCGAAACCAGACCTTACCTTCAACAGGGCGCGAAGTCGACTAATTGGTTGGCCGTGTTTGTTTGTCTGCCTCGCAGCTATCAATCCGGCCGCGCGAGAGGATTTAACCCGTGTTCTTCACACAGTTAGTTCGTACGTACTATGTATTTCTATTTTACAGAGTATGCTTGGAGTATCGACTCACTTTCTAACACCGAGTACTCCGAGTACTAGAGTACTGGTGGCCCAAAGACTCGGCTAACTTGGGTTATGAGCAGTATCGAAGGCCCGAAACCTTCGAGTACTGGCAGTATGAGCAATACGTAAACTCGAGTACAAGCAGTACCCGGAGTACAAACATCTCAATTACTCGGAGTATTCCGAGTATCGCGAGTATTAAACCCGGAATACCTCATCATCTGGGTAAAATACTCCGAGTAATATTCTAACCCAGAGTATCTTGGAGAGTAAAACCCTAAACTACTCAGAGTATCACTCGTACCTACGAAACCCTAAAATACTATACTCCGAGTACTGAAGTATTCGCAATACGAAATGCCCAAGCACTTCGAGTAATCAAAGTACGAGCAGCACAGTATTCCAGAGTATCAAACAACCCCGAAATACTCCGAGTACAAGCAGTATTGAGAGTATCCATACCCAAAATACTCTGAGTACGAGCAGTATCTATAGTACTGGACCCCGAAATACTTGAAGTAAGTTGAAGCAGTATCCGGAATACTCACCCCTGAGTTACTTGTATTTCAACCAGTATCTAGAGTATTGTAACCCGGAAAACTTTAAAGCGCGGGCAGTACCAAAAGCGTACTGAACACAGAGCTCCCGCCCCTGTTAAGAACTTCACTCATGCAGTGCGTGATGTAGTTCATTTTGTGTCACAGAAATGAAGTTATTCCTCATAAGCTCTGCAAAGCCTTTGGTCTCGTGAGAAATTGAAGCTGACCATCTTTCACCATCAATCGGAAAAATCATCGCAAAAGGGTTATAATTTTGCAGGGTTGGGTGCTTTACTTCATACCATATGTATGACATACTATTTGAAAGTAGACTGTGCTAAATGGTGCCAACTAAATAGAAAACCGGACCTCGATGCGAAGCAGGTGTTTATTTCTACTATTAAAATGACGAAAGCCTTATTCTGTGGACGTAAGAATAGACTTACAGTACACGTAACCTAATAAGAAACAGGCAAAACAGAGATCCGGCCCGAGATTTAGGAGAACAGCATAAACCCGAAAATCGTTGTCTTGAAATTTGTGTGTGAAGCACCCTCTCTCAAGTCAGAATCCAGCCTGAACCATATATCTTGTTCCTTCTCAGGGGTCCTATACTCTATGCCATGAGTTGGTATTTGTCGTATTTTTGCTACTACTTCGAAAGTCACTAAAACCACAAATCCTCCGAGTATATATACTTGATACTCCGAGTAAATGCTTCGAGTATTCTCGATTCTCCGAGTATACTCGGAGTATCGAGTCATTTTCGAACACCGAGTACTCCGAGTACTAGAGTAGTAGAGTACTAATGGCCTAAATACTCGGAGTACTCGGGGTATGAGGAGTACTGAAGGCACAGAACCTCCGAGTACTGGGAGTATGAACAGCACTTATACTCGAGTACAAGTAGTCCCCGGAGTATGAACATCTACATTACTCGGAGAACTCCGAGCATCGGGAGAACTGAACACAGGAAAACCTCATTATCTGAGTAAAATGCACCGAGTAGTATTCCAACCCGGAGTACCTTGGAGTATAAAACCCTGAAATAGTCCAAGCATTACTCGTACCCCGGAATATGAAACCCTGAAATACTCCAAGTATTGAAGTATACGCAGTACGAAATACCCAAGTAAGTTCTACGAGTACTTGAAGTAAGGGCAGTACATGATCCCCAACTACTTCAAGTACAACAAGCACTTCAGGATATGAACCCCAAACTACTCGGAGTACAACAGTATCTCAGAGTATCGAACCCCGAAATACTCCGAGTACAAGCAGCATTGAGAGGGATCATACCCGAAATACTCCGAGTACGAGCAGCATTCCGAAGTATCGAACCCTGAAATACTCCGAGTACACGAGGTATCTAAAGTAATATCACCCCAATGCTCATAACTTTACTCCAAGGTACTCAGAGCATTTGTTCGACATTTATCTGCACCTTCCCCCACTGACAATTCACAAGCATTGTCTGGCCTCCGCTCAGGACGACCCAGTCCGGCACACTCTCCTCTCTCCTGTCAATGACCACCATAATAGTAGCCGTTCTTCGTGCGGATACGCGTCGCACGGCATTGACGTTTCCCGTGTTGCTGCTGCTGCTGCTGCTGTCTCCATCATCATCGTGTTTGTGGTTAAATAAGTTCGACATATTTTTCATTTAATTATCCTACCAGCATGGTCGCCTGACCTCTGCTCTAACACCTCGATGTAACACACCTTATCTTCTCGATTCAAGGGATAATACTGATGACCGTTCGTTGCGATCTTTCGGCGTGCAATCCTGCGGGCACTCCTTGCACCCGTGGCATTTGGATTTTTAGTACTACTCACACTCGCACTTACTCGCGACATTCAGGCAGTATTTAGAGGTTTGAAGCTGAGTTCTGCTCACACTTCCAGCCACTCGCAATATCTAGGCCGCAAGCACCCCAATAGTCTCCGCATTCAAAAGACGAAATTTCATCGATACGAAAATAGTCGATACTCCGAGTGTGATCCCTCTGCTATGCGTTTATCATACTACCTGCAGGTTGTATTTCATCGTACTGCTGCAACCAACGACTAATAAAGTTGCAGTGGGAGATTTCAAAGAGGGAGCAAGCACATCGAATAAATATTTCAGAAATCATCATTCTAAATTGTGACGCTTACTGAGGTCCTGCGTAAAGTGACTTACATATCAATAGTGGTTTTCATGAATTTCAAGCACGGGGTCAGAATTAGTATCGATCCTATGTATTGGCTCACTTATTGTAGCTCTTATATTTTCTACAGGTATCTGGCCCGACCGCGGGTGGGGGCGGGAGGGCCTTTTATTCCCTGGTATATATATGCCACCAGCGTGAACGGGCGCTACTGTCTACATGTAAGGTAAACAAGAAACCGGACGTCGCGCCTCGCTCTCGACGCTGCATGACTGTAGGTATGTGGGCTGCTGTGATTGATATCTGTCTTATTCACCGTTAAGAGCTCCAGAGCTCCAGGTGTACTTTTAGGGTATTCGGGACTTAGGCTCGCATTTACCAAGGGAAACTTCGAAGCACGAGAGAATCTCTGGGTGTCACAGGCTTCGATAATACGTGCTATCTCATACCCACGTCTAAAGCCCAATACTACACCATATCAAAGAAGGGCGTTTGATAGGCGTCTGCCTCGTGGCGCGCACGGCGTGCGTCTCATCCGCTGGGTAAAAATCCTCTTGTTGACGGGGTGCCCGCTGTTGCTGATAGTAGACTGGTTGGAACTTTATGCAATATGCTCACAACAGGACAAAATATCGATCAATAAACAATCTACCTGTTAGCAACCAGGCTACGATCCCCAACATACATATTGGGTCGAAACATACGCGAAAAACCGCCAAACAGACCCAATCTATTGTTCACCTGCGGCAAAACACTTCACTTTTTTAACTCGGGAAAAAAAACTTGTAGTTATTTTTCGCCTCTGAGGTGATGTAAGGTGCGGCACACAAAACTCCTGTGCTATGAGCCGCAACGCGCCTACGTACAGCTCGTGGTTGATATTGTAGGGACGCTTACAAGCAAATGTGCGCCGGCCCTGCATCGTGCAAGAAACCCGTTATCTGCCAAACTGACTGACAGGGATATAGTTAAGCGTCAAAAACGTGCTACCGGCAAAATCGTCCGGAATACCGAACAACGCCGAAAATTGATTTGCTGGGATACCGAAACCTATCGGAACAAATAGGGAACTGGTTGTCGGCTTTCGGCGAAACAAGACCGAACGTATTTTTCATGGGTTCTGTATCTACCAGCGCAGTCCATGCAAGACAAACTACACAGGCTCGTCATCCGCCTACGGAACAAGATTTCATTTATTAAGCAAAAAATAGAACGCAGATAAAACGTTCTATGTACTAGGTACCAGGTAAGAAATAGATGGTAAAAAACAAAATTCGAAACACTCTCCACAAGCAATTGTCGAGTTTATTTCATGAACGACGAAAAGCACGTTAGTGAAGGTAGGATTGAATAGAAAGTTGCGGATTTTAAAATCTCTCTGTTTCATTAGTCCAAACCCAGCCGTGCATTACCTCGACGCAGAACGCATCTCGAAGGTTCCAAACACCGTGTCTCCATGCACCACGCTGATCGCTGTGCACAACACGACAACCGCTGGGAGCACAGACGCTCAAGAGGTGTAGCTGGAGAATCAGGGGGACGAGGTCTGTTGGAAACACGACAGCGGGCCGCCGGCGGCTCGCTGCTACGGTTCACGCTTTCACCCGCTTGTTGTCGTGGACGATGCGTCGTCCCGAAAGTACTCGTACTCGTAGTCGTAGTTGTATTCGTACGCGTGTTCGTGCTCGTGCCTTGCTTATATAGCGTGATAGCATATCAGCTCGTGTATCATTACAATTTCACTATACTACAGTAGCAACAGCAGCAGCGGCAGCAGCGGCAGCAGCGGCAGCAGCGGCAGCAGTGGCAGCAGCGGCTGCAGCGGTGGCGGAGTGAAGCACGCCGGTACTGGGGCGTGCCCAGGCCGAGCGAAGAAGCAGCAAGGACTGCAACCGAGCAGCAGCAGCAGCAGCAGCAGCAGCAGCAATCGAAAAAATGAAGCTGGGGCTGGTGCTGATGCTGTTTATATTTACTGATGCTTCCTCCAGCTGCCACTAGCTCTGCTGCTGCTTGCGGTCGTGGGATGGAAATGGCGGCCCCGCAGTTACCGCTGCCGCCGACACAGTTGCTGAGTGTTCGCTTTAATCGCATGTGTTTTTTTTTGCTCTCTTCGTGTTCCCGCGCCGCTCTACCTGCCCACTTCCCTCCTTAGTGTTGGAGGCGTCGCCTGCAGGAGTTGGTTCACCTTATCCGCAAACACACCAACATCATGATGAAAAATGGTTCAACAGTTTCAGCGGGAGCAATCTTGTTTAGTACTCCTGTCGCAAATACTACTATTAACATACGGAGGTCAGGAAGCACAAGCAAGAAGCGACCAGGACAAGAACTTTAAAAACAAGACGAGGGGGGGAGGGGGGTGTACTCGATAGGAGATGTACCTGGCACTAGTATTCGATATCATGCATGGCCGTAGTCGTATGACCATAACCTCTCGCATCTTTAGAATGCCGGGACGGCGCTTCGCGCTTGGTACAAGCGCCGTGAGGTGTCTGGCGAGTCGCATGAAGGGTGAGCAGCATCCTACTATGAATCGCCTGTGAGGCGGACTTGCATATGGATGACAGCTCCAACGAGTATATTTAGTTTTTGGTGTAGGCATTTCCAGATACAGCAATAGGAGTACTATGTAACTGTCTTTTGGGGGCCTCACCATAAACGCTACCAGGTATGTGATACGATAAATTCCTTTGGGCGGAGAATAGGTTCTTTACCTCGCACAAATGATCTAACTAGGCGACCAGCTGGAGGCGATCGCCAAAACAAAAACAATAAAACGACACCCTGTTTGTCTAGCTCACGTAGTTATCGGCATCTTCACAGAGCCGTTTTCATTTAGCACCAGCCCAACTTAAAAAAAATAGGTCATGTGGGGGTTATGGCATTGCTGTCGTGTCCCCCAGGGGAGGCTGCTGTGGGCAATACAACACGTCACTGATACGCAGGCTCCCTACCCACCAAGCCAGGCAGACCCTCAAGCATGACATGAGCATGTGTTGGTTCCGGAAGAACCGCACGGGGACACGCCACAACACTGCGTGCCGATAACCAGGAAAACGCGTTCCGGGTGTATCACACTGCAATCACATACCTCAGCGCCGTATCACCGTCGGAGGGGTATGGAAAATCGTACACAACCTTTCCACGGGACAACCGACGGTAGCAGAACCCCTGGTCAACACGCATGAAACAAGCGTCGACATTGAGATAAGAGAAGGGTCAACAAGTATGGGTTTGATCTCATGCCGCAGCAGAAGGAGGCCTCATTGATCCCAAACTACAGTATATACCAGGTAAGAATTAACCTACGACGCGATGTTACAACAGTAATCTGGAACAGAAAAGAGGGGAGGCCTGCAGGGTGGATCCTTTTTCGGGAAAGCCTCATTGTTGTATGGCGAGATATTGATTGCGTATCACTCCATGCGCAACATGACAGCTCGACAACAGCAGTACAACGTGGAAAAAGGCTAGGAAAAAACAGACCATCTCGCCCGCCCGTCGTTGGTGGCGAGATGTACCGTCGACAACGAGATCGGTTTTGTTCTTGTTTATATTAAAGGGCAGCTACTCCCTGGGACGAGATGCCGCGTTGATTGGCAGACAAACAACGCGGGAGTAGTAACCCTGGGTGAGAGTCCCCGACTGGTCGCAGCAGTAGGCCTCATTGATTCCAACCTATATAAAAATTAACGTACGACGTGATGTTACAACAGTATCCCCAGAATAAGAACGAACGAGAAAAAAGAAAACAAAACCCAAACACAACAGCTTCGCATTCGAAGCAGCCACAGAGGCTTGCGGCACGAATAGCCCAGACAGGTTACACATACGAGTCGACCTGGTACCTTGCTACCCTGTCAACTGTCTCCTTCCTTCTTTCGTCAACCACAGTTTCCTTGCGACAAATACCTCTCCCCTTCCCATTCCATATGGTACAACCTACTTAAGATGTACGGCGTTGTCTACTCTCTGCACCATGCTTGTACGACTTAATCATGAACCGTTCGACTGCTGCGAGGGTCGCCCGGCACCACTTACTAGCCCGCCCGCAAAATATTTGCAACGTAGTCTCTACTTCAGATGCGAGCGGGGTGTGTTCCGTCGACCCCTCAGTTTCTCGACTCACCATAAGATCTCCAACAAGGAATATTTATCAAGTTATTGACTGCTCGCCTGATCTCCGGCCTTCTCCGTCGGTCATTGTCGCAAACATCGCCCGACTGGGTTATCGTCCTTGCCGTTCCACGCCCCCCCCCCCGAGTA
This sequence comes from Postelsia palmaeformis, assembly GCA_037834295.1. Lineage (NCBI taxonomy): Eukaryota > Phaeophyceae > Laminariales > Laminariaceae > Postelsia > Postelsia palmaeformis. The sequence goes on from JBBMHQ010068232.1 coordinate 12,618, forward strand.
AAACGAGCCTCTGTTTACAGATGGTATGTTTCGAAGCTTTCGACCAATCTCTTCTTGCGAGTATTCGCGTACGAGAAGATCGTCCAATCGCCATGATGACAGCGGTGGAAGCCGAGGACCCGCAGGAGGACCCGGTGGTGCACCGATCGCGGCCTGTCATTGTGCTGCCCACTGAGAGTCCAAGTCCCGCCCCCGTGCAGAAGGGTTTGAATCACCTCGACCTTCAACATGCGGACTTTCAGACGGAGCGAGGCTGATTTAGTATCGAAGAGCTCCGTGCCAAACGGTTTGAGGCAATTTTGCATGAGACGTACCCATCAATTGATTTTGAACGAGAGATTAGCGTATTCTTGGAAAGTGCACCCAAGGTAAAAGAACCGGGTACTCTGTATTCACTTCTGGCCAGCTGGGGTCGATCACGAACTGTGAAGCAGGGGATATTTATCCCCGTATCCGTAGATGCGTCGTCGCCGTCTTCTGCTCTGAAGCCGTGAGCCATCATGCTTCAAGGACAGTCACAATGACTCGTATCATTTTAGCGCGCACATCCGCCGACTTCGAGGTAATTCCTGCATCATCGGTGTACAATGTGCACCCCATTACCCTTGGCATGTATGTTGATTGCACCTCTTTTCCGACCACTTTTTTTTTTTTAGGTGTACCAAACCCCCTTACAATGTGTTCGTTCTCGTGAACGCGTACTAGAACAGCGTGTGTTGCAGGAATCTACGCTGTTTGGGTTTTGACGTGGTATGGCATTGGTAACACCCGTGGCATACCATGGCATCCCCACGGCATCCCATGGTGTGGCAAAGCATTTCATGGTACGCCGTGGG
>JBBMHQ010068254.1:806-13449 GCA_037834295.1 Postelsia palmaeformis
TCTGCCTTTTTGGTCGAAACATATACTGAGCCACCTCTTTGGATTCGCCGCAGGAAAAAAAACATTGAGACCCTCTTTCCATAGCACAACAAAGGAAGTGGAATTTCTGATCCCGATACACGCCTCTTCGAGGTTCGGGAGGCGTTTATACGCACTTTGTTACTTTGCATTGGGGCATATATTCGCGCATACAGTGTTTTGCTACGCGCAACAGACACCGCACCACTAATTATAATCCTGAATCAGGGCTGAATACTTGACGATACTTTCCATAGACCAAAGTTGAGCGTAAACCCCTTCATGCATACCTTTAATCCAATCACTTCTTCCCGCCCCTTTCGAATTTCCCCTGCGGTTTCCGCCACCCCCTTCCACCTACCACCGTGATACCCGCTGCTCCGTTAATCCAAGTTCTCTCCTCTCAAACTATATTCATATTAGCTTCGATTGACAAAGAGTTTGCTGTTCTAGTAAATGGCCTAGTGTTTTCCCTGCAACGCCTAGAGGGTCGTGCGGTGTGCAGCTGCTTAATACTGCTCAATGTCGTACCTACCATGGTATAATAGCAGGGAGATTCGCTCTCCTTGCACGAGCATGTGAACTTTGATCGCAACAAAGTCATGAGTTTACAATACCGAGGTAGACGTATTGTATTGTTGTTTCTTGTTGTTTTATTCACTATCATCATTGCTTTTCGATGGCGAACTCGAGGCGTCCGAGCCTGAGCCTAAGCCCGACCCAGACCCCGGCCTCTCCGACCCCGAACTCGACCCCTCCGAGGTCTCTTCGTTGCTTGCCGAGGAGGAAGGAAGTTGAGGGCTCGGTACTGATGACATCTCGTCCGCAGGCTCCGCGATCGACATGTTGAGGCCGCATACACAGCGCGCTTGCTGCTACTGCTTCAGGCAGCAGCAGACAGCATCAACAGTGCGACTCCCGTCGAACTATTCAGCCTATTTTGCTGATGTGTGTGACATTCCGCCATGTTTTGATTGGTTAACCGCTTATGTATACATTCAAAATAAGAACGGCCAAAAAACGTTTTTTTCGCCCCTATAATTACACAAAAAAGTTTCCTCGGTCTCGCAGTAGTAGCTGAGGCGGGACGCGACGATTTTCCATAAAGCCTTGCCTGCGTGAGCAACGAGCTGAATCCCTTTGTAGTAGTTGTTGCAATCAGTTCGGTAGAATAAGGACCTAACTGATTGCAACAACTACAGAGGGGTTTCGCTTGTTGCTCACGACGCAGGCAAAGTTTTGTGGAAAATCGTCGACAAAAGAAAGACCGAATTGATTGCAACAACTACAGCGGAATTTCGCTTGTTGCCCACGAAGGCAAAGTTAAGTAGAGAACCGTCGCGTCCCGCCTCATCAACTACTGCGAGACCGAGAAAATACTCCCGGAGAAGCAGTGCGGCTTCCGCCCCGCACGATCAACGATTGGTTTGTTGTTTGTCGTGCGCTGGTTGCAAGGGGTCGGACGTCAGAGGAAGACCCCCCTGTACGTTTGTTTCATCGATCGGTAGAAAGCGAAGGACTCTGCCGACCGAGAGCTGTTATGGGAAGTACTCACACGCTTTGGCTCATCAACCAAGTTGCTGGGAATTGTCCAGAAGTTTCACGATGGCATACGGGCTCGCGTGCGTATGGATGACGGTCAGCTTTCGAAAAGGTTTGATGTCACGCAGCAGCTGCGGCAAGGCTGTGTGCTATCACCGTTACTGCTGTTCAGTGTGTTCTTCGCTGCTGCGTTGCACGTCGTACTACTGCAGTACGCTTCAGTCAAAGACGAAGCCATTGTAAGGGATTCGGTCCAACTCAGTGATGCTGGAGTAGTTCGAATCGAGGAGCAGGATCAGTTGGCGTGCGTGCGGAGGGCTGTATGAGGAATGTTTTACACAGATGACGCAGGAATTGTCTCGAAGTCGGCTGACGGGCTCGCGAAAAGGATGACAGTCATCGTGACTGTCTTCGAAGCAGCAGGCCTGACGATGTCGGGAAAGAAGACAGGCAGTGCTTCGGCAAACAACAGACCAGACAACTCTTGCACCACCACTCGTCATCGAAGCAGCAGGCCAAATATATATGCAGACGGCCCAGTTCTTGTATCTAGGCGGCTTAATCCACGAAAACGCTGACCTCTCACTCGAAATCGACCGACGGATCCGTCTCATGCGAGCATGCCTCAAGCGGTCCGGCCCGAAGTTGTATGATAGAGGCCGACCGCCCCCCTTAGCCTGGAAGTCCGAATATTGAAGGCCGAGGGGATTGAGACCCTGCTGTATGGGTGTGTGACGTGGACCCTCAGGGCGGAACACTTTGCCAAGCTTCGAACGGCTCACCACCAAGTAGTCCTGTTGCGAGTCATTGGCTTCCAGTACCGACTTCGTACTGATGATGACACTCTCTCGTACGCGAAGGCCCTCAAAATAACGCGTTGCAAGAGCATCGAAACGACCATCCGTAAACGACGGTTTTTCTTTGCGGGGGGCGTGGCACGGCAAAGCAAAGAGCGATTGCCCAGTCGGGTAATGCTCGGGACGATGGCTGGTGGGAAGAACCCGAGACCTGGGGAATAGTTTAAGACTTGGCATATGAGCATATTCGAAGACCTTAGGGAGTTCCGAGCCAGGGTCAGCGGAAGTTGCCCTCTTGGTGTTTAAAGTCGAGACTGCGCTGTGGTCCACTGCAGCAAAAAAGGCGGAAAAGTAATACCGGGGGATCCTTGAAGCAGCCGAACAGTTCATGGTTGAGGTGGCGCAAGACTGAGGCTGAGCTGACTAGGCAGCGCCGCGCATCCGCCGTGGGTGGCCTTCAAATGAATGAGGGGGGGGGAGCAAGGGGAGGAGGGGCAGGGAACCCGACCGAGGGAATGCGGCGAGGGTGGGAAACCAGAGGAGTAGGAGGTAAACTGCGGTGGACGAAAGTAGGAAGGAGATGGCAGACAGGATAGAAAGGCACCAGGCAGACTAGGAAGTAGATCATTAGTGCTGCACTACTCGTGCCCCCAACTGGTGCAGCTGGTTCGAACGTGGTCTTCCTCCGTCTTCTCTTCTTTTTTTTTCATCTTCTTGTTATATTTGATTTCCTTCTTCCCTGCACTGATTCTCTGGGCTTTTCATTTTATTTTATTTTCTTCTTTTTATCGATTGATAAGCCGTATTGCAGGAGTTGTGTGACGTGGGTGGATGACGAGCCTTCTTTGCTTGTTTCGTACTGCCTGAAGCCAAGGGGCTGGGCATAGTCGACGGACGCAGGCTGGAGACGGTAGTCAGCAAGGTACCAGGCGGACTAGGGAGAACCTGGATGTGCCCCTCGGGGCAGGCACCAACAAAAACATGTGGATGTACATGCATGAACGGAGCATGCAATGAAATATTACGCAAGATCGAACGTGAAGTTATACAGGGACGGGAGGGAATAATTTTACAATTTTGCAACACGGGTTCTACGAGACAGGTAGTAATAGTACATTTCCGGTGTCTGTTTTTCTGAATGACGGGGTTCCTTGACCCAAAGCCGTCGGAATGCCGACATTGTCTCGAAAAATCATGTTCATGTATACTTGACCCACGGGATTATCCATCGGGATCATAATTGGTTCCTGCTGAGGTCAGCTTTCGGGTGAGGAATGAAGCTCCTTGAGTGGGGAGCCTTAGAAACGCTGAAGTGAATCTCTGTCGTGGAACGCCTCGCAAACACTCCGATCTCCCGCACACGTTTTGCGAACACTGCGATCTCCTGCAATACGCCTCGATCAGCCAAAGTTGGTCACGATACAGCAGGGTACAGCTCTCAGACGCTAAAAAGGACCCGCGCTCGTCAGATCTCTGAAACCGGCCCACCTGTTGTTTGAGAGTTCGAGGAGTGCCCTCGTGCAGTAATGATCGGGTCACGCAGAAAGGGAATCGATGCAACGCGGTCGTTGCAAGCAGCATCCCAAACACGATGACGGACACGACGGGCAAGGCAGGGCGGAAGGGGCTGGGGATCGATAGGACAGGCATCCCAGATCACTTGGCCTTCATTTTCTTTGCTTCACTTGGTGGTGTTTGGTAAACACCGAGTGGTCCCGGAACCTCGTTCTTCGCTGTGAACTCGAGATCGAAGGCGTTCCCACACCAGGGATCCTCCCTGCCCCTATAAGATCCGCCCAGAGGATGCTGACCGAAGCTTGCCCTCTACTTATCTAACAGACCCTACACGTGACACTGATCAGAACAATTGTCTCGCGCGGTATCGTCTTCCTCATAGCGCTGGTCCCTACAGCCTCAGCGCTATGCAGCTTCTACCCTGGCGCCACTCGCTGTAAAAGTTCAGGCCCGTGCGTTGTCGATTGCAACATACATGAAAGCCCTTGATGCAGCCAATAAGACTAGCATTTTCAGTCTTGGCGCGTTATCAGCGGCAATGTGTGGAAGGTGCCCCGGAATAGAAAATCGATACTCGTATCCCTCACATGTTGAGTCTAGAGCATTATTGGTGGCAATTTGTTAGAGGAAATCTCTGAAAGAAAAATTTTCCCGCCAATCAGTGTATATAGCGAATCCTGCTGTTTCGCTGTGGTACTACTGTTCGCTGTATTGATCCATACAGAATAATGCACATGTCACGCAGCTACTCGAGAAACAGTCCTCAGTGAATCTCCGGACAACATATTGATACTTCATATTCCGAAAACCGAAGAGAAAAACGCTCAACACCGCTACTTCCATGCATTGAGTGTGGCTTCAAGTACCTTACTCCGGACAATTTTACTCAAATGTCGAGAGCCCGCAGTTACTTTACGTTTCAAACATACGTAAAACTCAAACAGAATACGTCGCCAATGAGTAATCACAGCCAGGCCCTCGATGATGATGCGGATGCTGGTGCCGATGCCGATGCCTCTCAGTTATGTCGTGTGTCGTTCAAGCTGGTATTTCCTGTTTGGCTGGTTCCAGCAATTTTTCCATGATACTCCGAGAACCGTTCAGTGAGTCTTGAATATTTTACACTCATGCTCTCGATCAAGCTGTAGTGTCCACCTCATGTTCAACTTTTTGCGCGATGTGCCCTGGACATTTGTGTGGTGCGCAGTCGGTTGCTGAACTGGTTGCTGATGTAGGCGCTAACGGTGATCATTCCTTGCTCTATCCATTCTTGAAGTGTTCCAATGCGAACTGCTGTGAATGCGAGCTTGCTTCTCATAGATTTCGTTGCGAAGTGAGGTGCTTAATGGCTGATTTGTCGATGCAATCCGGAAGCTCCTCCTGAAGTTGTTTTCGTCCAACCGTCCAAGGATTTCTGACCGGTGAACTATTTGTGTGATACACGTGCTGTGCACTACCGGTAGGTCCGATATCGATGCCGACTGTCCCGCTGTATTGTTTCGTGTCATCTGGGTCCAGCGTTGATATCCCCACGCTTCCAAATGTTTGTGTATTATCGGATGTATTATTTCCGTCACGCTTCGTATCTTCTGATTCCGGTGCAGAGTCTCGTCCAAAAATCTTTCGTAGTATTTGTTGTCCGCGCAGTCCTTGATGAACTCGCATATGTGCGATACAGTGTTGATACCCCCTGAGACGGTGGTCGTTAGTAAAACAGCTGGCGACTGTTCGAAACCTTGCGCGAGCTGTTATCCTTAGTTTGCGTAGATGATTTTTGAGTAGACATGGTTCGCCGAGACGACAGTTTCAGGTTTTCCCTTGGTACCCGTTATTATTGCTGTAAAACCAGATTCCGTCGCTATATGCTTGATGGAGCAAGGGCCAAACCCAAGTGTGTTAACGTAAAGCAATTTGTATCTGTCCGTAGATCCACCTTGACTTCCCCCATATCATAACAAGGTTTTGCGGCAACAACCAAAGACACACCATTTATTTGCGGTTTCTGTGCATCCAGAGTCCAGAGAAGAGATGACGACCGAGTCCGGTTACAGTCATGGCTGAAGGTTGAACAGGATGTCTAGTGCCTTGCTGGTCTTCGATAGTTACGATCAAGATCCCTTTACGAACACCTGATCGGCGATCGTCGCCTGCAACGTTTATTGCCGCAGGAGGGTCAAGATGTACGTAGTTGAGCACTCTGCTCGATGCCTGGTTGTAGGTGACTGTCGAGGAAGTGGCTTGATGCACTGCTGTCAGCAGTCAATAAGAAGTTGACTTCCCTCGTTGTAGATGGTGTAGTGATGAAAGGGTAGCCGATGTCTTGTGGAGGTGTAGATCTTGCTGTCGTACTCGCCGTAGTTTCTGACGGGAGCTGCTGCCGTTGTCGAAACGTTGTAACTTTCCACCGCTGTTGACAAACCGGGAGCAATAACCGTGCAGGCGTGATGCGATACCTTGGAGGGGCAATCGTTCCCTGCGTGATATAGATGTTGATCGTTCCTCTGACCGTCCCGGTTGCCTCAGAGTTATCATGTAGGTGCGTTCTGTGCAAGCTAAACTATGATGCGTTCATATTTTTCGTCGACTCTTCTACGATCGTAGCAATTTTGTGCTCAATTCCCTGGCGTGTTCTCAATTTATGGCACTCCCCTTTCTTTTTGAAAGTTGTCACCATAGCCGATTCGCGCCCCTTCGATTTTCGCGAGGCCCGTTTTTTGCTATACGATTTGCATGCATACGAATCGACCACCGTTCAAACTGCACTGTCCCAGCGTGAATTTGCCATCCGCCTCGGCGTTGCACTTGATGGTATGAATGAAATCACCAGTCCGTCCTTCCAGTGAGATGTCAAGAATGCTATCATCAATGGCTTCACCCATTTCAACTAATAATAGTTCTTTCTATCCGTGATATATTTCGTTGATAAATACATCAGGATCCTTGCCTCCTTCTATCAACATAAAGACGAATTGATTTTTGCATTATGCGCCTTCCTTATAGTGTTAGATTTCGGTACTTTGCTCTATCATACCATTGCATGCGGCTTTTCCGTTGGGATTGCACCTGGTTTTGGTGTGCACTGGCGTAAAAAGCTGTGCCGTGGTTCCAAGGAACGATAAGTTTTAAACTATCAAGTCGTTGTGATAGGTTGGATAGTATCGAGTTGTTGTGACGCCATGTCTCTATTTGTTCAGATTTGTCGATGTAAGAGTTTATATAGACCACAGGATTGACCTCGGAACTGCTGCTGTTGGTGCTGGAACTCGGTGCGAGTATCTTACAGCTGAAGGAGCTGGGGCAAGCTCCTGAAGGTTTCCTTGATGTTCTCCTCCAGGGTCTCCATCTTGTTTTTCTGCCGGGGTATGATTTCCCGTGTTTTCGTTGTTGTTTATAACTTCTTGTTGCTGCCGGTGGCCTTTCTTGCGGGGTCCTGTACCTTGTTGTTAAAGTTATATTTGTTCAAGGAAAAGTTGGCCCTTCTATTATATAATACTCCGGAGTATGTAACTTCAGGGTGACGCATACTAATTTTTTGATTGGGCTGTTCTCCACAAGTGAGATTTCAGGCCATTGGACCAGTCTCCCACGTCCCTGGCGAGCGTGTCTACGACATGCGCTGATTTGGACTCGCGCGATGTTCGTACAGCAGCAGTTGTTGGTTGCCCCGTCGGTATTTTCTTGCCGTGAAGAGGGTTCCTTTCGCTTGACAGCGGCTTTGTTTCCTTGTAAGTATACATATGACTATCAATAGTTCACTTCTCGCCAGATAGCAGAACGTCAGGTACGTCCGTAGCATATCAAGTGGTAGCGATGGAGCTTTTATGGACTTGCTTCTCATCTGATAACGGGTTAGCTGAAGTGCTTGCATATTGCTTCAAGGCCTGATGATGTGACATCTGCCTTCTCTCTGTGATGACCTTGTCGTACTCGGAGAGCGTGAGTCGACGGTTTCCTTGAGGGGCTATAAGTGAGGCTCATAACCTGACCGAATGTGGCTGCTGATGATGCGTCTCGTGAAGAGACTCGCAGACGTATAATGATAAACAGAGGTGGCGCTTATGTGGCCGTGCTCAAGAGAGAAGTGGGAGAGTAAGCTCGTGGGGCTCACATTTCGCCCGTGAGGGGTCGTGCACAACTTATTCTACATGACCCCATGATATGATAAGATCGTGTGCCACAACGCCAAAACCCCCTTCTTCCATTATCCAATGGCACGATATTATACCAGTAGCAGTACTCTACTACTGTGAGTGTCTGTCCTACCGATAATATTACCGTAGGTCGTCGAAGATCTGCCGACATCGGGATGATACACGCACAGACGTGACAGTCTTGTGTACATTCCAAAATAGCGAAGATCTATCAAAGGACCCAGCTGGCGGCCGATCGCGCCAGAGGAACCCCTAGTTATTTCTACCCAAACCGTAATGCTCACTGAGCCTGTGTCGACGGCGGAGCCGCACAAAAATCCATTGGTGTTCACCACCCAGCAACGTTCAGCTTAACTTCAAACTAACGAGCGTCGATCACTCGTAGATAGCTACGCACCGTTGTTACTTCCAGCAGTGAATGTGTCTAGAAATCAGATATGAAAGAAAGCTACACTAGCTGTTGATATGTATCCAAGTACTGTTGCTGTTGGAGTCTGAAGCTCTTTTCGTCGCCCACTTGCCGTGTACACTTACCACCTAAACCTTTGGGCCCTCGCCTTGTTCTTGCTGCCACCTTATAATAGCCGATTTTCGTACGGTAATTGGTAGTTATTGCCTTTCCGACGAGAACGGTCGCAATATATTGGGGGTTGCTTTTTGTCTGAGCTGTTCCCCTCACAGTCAGAGTTTACGCTGTTACCTATAATCATGATTTGTTACAGCCGTCGGTGACACTAAAACAAAAGGCAGCAGAGGTTCGAAATGTCGAAGATACAAGACAAAAGTCGGGATTTATGGGCGAGTCGCGTCGCCCCTGGATGCCAACTTACGTCCTTTCTTTACGATTCTGTCAAGGCTGTTTTCTTCGTGGATCGATACTATTTTCACTGAACGTGTAATATATGTATTAATAGTAGAGTTCTCCATGTATGTTGTAGATACATGGGTTTCTGGGAAGCTTCTCGACAGAAACCGAGAGAACAAAACAAGCCTCAGCTTGGCTCTCCTGACGCCACGCGGATGGGATCCCATTTGGCACCCTACTCCCACCCACAAGGTACCGAAATCGAAGCAGCAGAGAGCCGCCGGAGGAGCGCGAACCGTGAACGGTCAGAAATCGTCGAATGCAAAAAAAAAACGCAACTCGGGGAATGAACCGGCATCAAAACCATGGTCCCGGGCACCATAGACCGCGGAGCTGTATCACCTTTTGCCGTTCAGAGGTTTGGGAGTAGGTTTCGGGGAGCCCCAACTTTGACTCGTGTTCGAACTCGTTCAACAGAGGTTTCCATGTTTTTCCCATATTTCTTCTTTTTCTCAGAGTGGACTAGTGATATGATACTGCTTTGAACAAAGGCATACGGCCGGTAATTTTTGGGTTCAGGTATTGGGATCATATTTGTAGACTTGCGGGGCGTATCTTGGATACCACACCACCAGCGGTTTTCCGGCGAGGCACGAGCCTTGCTCTCAGGCTCTCATCGTGCTCGAAAGGAGCAAAACTTCTCTTCTTCTGTCTCCAAGCACACACGTCAGTACGAATTAGTACATGGTCAATAGCCAAACCTGGCGAAGAATATAAAGTGTCCCGACCTTGCTTACATCGGTTATGGCCCGCCTCCGTTCCCTGTTTACAGTCGCCCAACTAATGCTCCATTTATTTGTGTGTTAGCTCCGTTTGTTTTCTCCCTTCCTCGCGTCTTCAATTCGTCCACCACCATAATGTCGATTCTCGGTAGAAACCGCTTTACAAGGGAGAAGCTCTGTATATCCGTTGCCCCTATGCTTGACTACGGCCTCCCGCGGCTGTCGATCGCACCGCCTTGCCGAACCGGAAGTGTAGAGGTTTTGGCTGCGACACTTGGCCGTTATAGCAGTTGCACCATCCTCGGTGCTGCCTGCAGGGTGTTGAGAAAGTCCAACAAAACCTTGCCGCATCGTGTGGAATGCATACCGCACAGAGCAATATATACCGTCGCGTCTAATACGGATCCAGTCCTCGGACGTCTTCTCGCACTGAGCTTGCATACGCATGAAGCGTTCAATTACAGTAGGTGGCGCGATAGCAATACTGACTGGTGTTTCTTGTTTCGCCGGTGTCTTCACGTACGTGTCGCTGCTCCTCATCGCTATGCTTGAAGTAAACTAGCTGCGTGTGCTTTCAGTAAACGGCTCGAAACCGAGCTACCCGGTTCCTCGACTGGACCCCCTTTGCATCATTGCAGACATCGTGCCATACCGCTGGACGTAGCCAGGCGTTGATTCAATAATTTCATACTTCGAGTGACTTCGCCGCGACCTCGCCTGTATGCGCGTTCCTCAAGAACGATATCAATGCCGTCTTCGTTGGATTTTGGGCACACATACAAGGTACCAGGGTATCAGGAACTCAGGGTGTGATGGCGGTGAAAACCAAACCGTGGTGTATTTGTTGCGGACGCACTTTTTATATCGCATGTACCGATACGGTTGCTGTTGATGTGCCCACACAATATAAACTCATCGCCGTCATATAATAAATCTCTGTGGGGCATGTCGTATGTCTTGTAGATGGTAGCCACTGGGTAGGAACTCGATCCACAAACATTGGCTCGCACGAGCGGCATATGAGCGCGAAAGTAAGTATCGTTGGGCTTATGTGGGCCTCGACGTCAACAGGCGTCCCAATGATGGGAACCCAATCGTGATCCTACAGCGGGTTTACTGCTTGGAGTATATTCCCATCTTGGGCTGCAGTAGAGTGCATCATTTGTTTGAGAAAACGAGCCGCAGTGGCTATTATTATCGCTAATAAATGGTTCATTGGGTATGATTGTCGTGAGGTTCCGGTTATAATCATATTATTGCAGGGGTTCCGGTTAGAATCATGCTGTAGGGTTACTACTGCATTTACATTGGTCTCATACGCACCCCTCAAACATTTTCCCGACAACGCGTCATGCTCCCCGACATCTTGCCAGCACTAGTGGTGTCTGTTCTCCCTCCTTTGAGGAGTGGTGTGCACTGTATGTATGCAGTGCCTATGTACGACTTATGAACCGAAAACTACGTTGTGGGCTCGCTCTTCGCTGTCAATCACCCGTTTTTAGCATGCGATCCTAATTCGAGACTCTTTCACTCCCCATGGAAACTACCCGGTGTAGGGCCAAAACGCACAGACGATATAATATGGTGTATCAAGATGTTCATCTCTCGATCAAGATGTTCATCTCTCGATTGTGGTTGCTCCGCATTACAAACCTAGTCCCATATGTTTATTTCGTCGTCTTCTGCATATTCGCCCCCTAAGGGCCGCCTTTCAACATTACCCTTTCTTCCGAGTGAAGCTCACGAACTCACCTAACAGCAGCAGCAGCAGTATGCTCACAACAACACTGCGTAAGCTGCGTGCGGCCCTTTACCCCTGTGCGTTATTCGCCAGACTCCGCAAACATTGAAGTATTGCAGCAGTGCGTGGATAGATTCACCTGTCAGCAGTGCCGTGATTCCAGCAACAACGCCAGAAGCGAAAATGATCGCACTAGAATGCGGTAGAGAAGCAGCGAATGACCCACATACCGAAGGGCCACTTGGACTGACAAGCAGCAGAATCGCAATTCTGCAGTCGTTTTGTATTTCACCCGCGAGGACTCCCGTAGACGGCAGAGAGGCCGTAGAAAGCCAGCTAGAGGGTCGTGTAAGGTTCAGCATGTTGGCTATAACCGATGAACTGCAATTAAAATCAAAACAGCAGGAGGAGTCGATAGGGGGGAAAAGCTATCGGGTAGATCGTGAACTAATTGCCATCGAAACAGATTTGTGGCCTTCTTCGACCTTGGTTGTGGTGCAGGTGCCTTGTTTTACATCGAGCTAATTCGAGGTGCAAGATCTAGGCTCAGCGGGTACTTGACCCTAACGTTCCTGCCAAGTTCGAGGCGCGAGGGCTTGGCGAACTTGTCACGCTGTCGGTCGCGTACTTCGAATTCTCGATCTCGGGATCCGGGGATTGAACCCCGAAAAAACAATTTCCCGCGAATCTGGTAGGCTCGATCTTCAGCTCGACCATGGAAAAGTAACAAAACCCGGACTACTCAGTGCAACGTCCAACACAGCAGTAAAATCTACAACTCAACCATGGTACCAAAGTAGGTTCATCTTCTGTTTTGTGGTATGATCTTGAGTACCGAACACACCCTGATGATAACCTGTGCAGCAACACTTCACTGAAAGCAGAGTTATTTTCAAGCGTGTCTTCAAGCACGAAGCACACGCGCTTCGCGGGAGAGTCAACGTAGATAGTGTTCACGTTGTTGTCCCTTGCGCGCGTTGTGTCTGAAGGTCATATGTTTTATGCCCTTGATAACGGGCAAACGTTCGTGCCGATGCAGGTGCCCAAGCGTCTACAACAGTAAAACACCACTTCACCCACAATAACACGCCTGCTGCAGCAACGATATTCCTTCCGTCCTCTCGCTTGCGTTGTGATTACTGTGCTGTGTTGCCTGACCTTGCGCTTGACTGGCGTATTCGTTGTTTGTGGCTGCGCCGAAACGACACGTGTTGTGCAGGTCGTGATGGATATCGCACCGGATAGTGTCATCGCTCTTAGTCGTCACGCCAAGGTCTGGTCTGAGGGTGCAT
>JBBMHQ010068265.1:0-11489 GCA_037834295.1 Postelsia palmaeformis
TACTGAGCTATACCTCGGATCCGGCGCAGGCGTCGCCGGCGTCGCCGGTGACGAGGTTAATTTTTCCAGAGATGGTACCGCGCTTCTCCCAGCTGCTGCCCTTTGTGGATAGGGTGATGGTGTCTGTCCAGCGAGCGGACTGCCGTGTGAACACGTTCACTCTGCACAATCACAGTACGCACGAGAAGCAGCAGCAACAGCAGTGATAATCTTGACACGTACGCATGAATGCACCAGTAGTAGGCGAAGTCACCCAGAGCAGAACAGTACCCACCCAGATTCAAATATGTCAAGGGATACCACCTTCCCCCCTCGACAGACAGCAACTATCCCTCGATCTGCCTTGACGGATGCTACACCACTGCCAGGTTTTCGCGAGCGTCACTCGGCCCTACACCATTGACGAGTGCATGTTTCCCCTTAACAGTCATGTCTTCTGACATTAGTCCAAGAGGGAAAGGAGCGTCGAAAGGGATGGGACAGAGAGGGATGCAGAGGTAGAAAGAAGGGGCGGAGAATATTTACCCTGGTACGAAGTAGAGCAAGGAAAGCGAACAACGGTCCACCACCTCGGAAAATACAAAATCGGCGATTGTCGGGGTGATCGAGCGCCGCTCCATGTTCAAGCGAGTAACAAAGAAACACAAAACTCAGGGCCTGATAAGCAGTGCGACTCCGCAGAGATATGACGCCGCGCTCGTCGGGGGCACAGGCCGCCGCCAACTCGAACGAAGAAGAACATAAAATGTCCCGCGAGACTTCGGCGGATAAAAAAATGCCAAGAACATGAAAAAAGAAGATAGAATCCCACCTCGAGTTCGCACAGAGAGTGCGATCGTTCTTCAGCATTCGACTCCTCGGCAACGGTAACGTTTTGCCAACAACGAACCGAGGCGTTTTCGGAAAGATCTGGTGAGAGAGAGCCTTCCGAAAATACAACGTACCCAGTACGACTTTAGCACCCTTTTTTTTAACGTCGTGAAAACGAGCGCTGTCAAACGATGGCACGTACCTCTGTGCGAACTCAACGCTCTTTACGGTACTACTATTACGGGGAGCCATAGTAATCAGGACCCACCGTGTGCATAAAAACCTATCTATCACAGTATGTTTACGAAGCATATTTGGTCCTGATAACTATGATCTCACGTTTTCATTGAAATTATGTAAAATACACTCTTCATATTCACTCTCAGGCCGGGCCGGGGCGCCTTTGTGGGGTTTCAATTCTGAGAGGGGTGACGCGACGAAACGAAAGACGGCTGCAGCATCCCCACATACAAAAAAAACAGCTCTCGGGCTGCTGAGTTTCATCAAAAAGTGTCCCAGCTACAACTCCCGGAGAGGCGTGCGCAGGATACGTGCGTAGCAACATGCTATACATGCACGTTTACTCGAATATACTGCTACCGGACTTTCCTCTTCTACTGCCTGTGCAGGCGGCTGGTAAAACCCAGCCACTCGAAATTTGCCTCAGTTACTGTTCTTGGGTTTGTCGGGTTAAGGCCGGCCGGTTGCCCAAAAATCCCACCGCAGGTCCAAATTGGGTTACCGGTGCCTGGAGTATATACCTGCTAGGATCTCAAGGCACCGTACTCAGCATAACTAGAAGCAGGTTCCCACGTTGCCACTGCCGTCGTCGGCTGTGGGTGTAAAGGGCACGAGTGCCACTTCACTCAATACTACTGACTGCTGCTGCTGCTGCTTCTGCTGCTTCTGCTGCAGAGCGTTTCCGACGGTTCATTGCAAGCAATTGAGTGTGACTCATAGCTCGTGCAAGGTAGCGTACAGCAAGTGCGGTGATACAGGAGGTGGTTGTATAGACGTAGCTATGGTATCATATCACACCAGTAAAATACTCTGTACTAGTAATTGGCGGTAATCAGGCGCGACCTCAGTACCTGCAGTAGTCAAACCTGCGATACAACTTGCTGGGCGAATACGGATTGTTGTGCTAAACCAACACGAACGGACATCTACGTACGCGTTCCAACGTATCCGTGACGTTTGAGTTGATTCCTGTAATAATAGGAAATCGTCAGCCGCAGCAGTAGCAGCAGCGGCAGACATAGCGGTGGCAGCAACAGCAGCACCAGCAGCACCAGCAGCAACAGCAGCTCCAGCAGCAGGGCACACGAGGCCAGGGTCAGCGTCGCTGTACGCTTGGCTTGTCGGTCTAACCTTTGAACCCTTTGTGCACGTGTTCGATTTTGTTGTGTGTTTCCTGGTTTTCCAACTCGAAATTCGGCATGATTTGTGGACGACAAATCTGCCCCTGATGAGTCGGCATAGTTCGAAGACGAAAAATCTACAACCAGAAATGTTTCCAACAGAGCTTCTCGTAGCAGGTGCCACCGCTACTACTGCTGTACGACATCTACAGCAGAGCTTCTCCTGCTTCTCCGTCCCGTCATGAGTAGAAGGGTGGGCCTGACAATACCACCTGCAGCATGTCTTGAGGACACGCCCCGAGCATTGCTGAGGGCAGGAAAACTTTGCCCACGAGTGATCGTAGAGTTGGGTTTCGTTAGGTAAAACTAAAAAAACAAAAACTGTTTTGCTGGTTCCACCACTACTACTGCTGTGCATCATGTACAGCCGCAAAGCTTCTCCTGCACCTCCGTCCCCTCATGAGTAGGAGGGTGGGCCTAATATTACCACCTGCAGCATGTCTTTGGGACACTGCCCGAACGTTACTGTGGACAGGCACATTCTGCCAACGAGCAATCCTAGAGTTGGGTTTCGTCAGGTAGAACTTGAAAAACGAAAAACATTACGATATTATGCGGTTTTGATTGTCATAAAGTATGGCCCAGCCATGTACCTACACACGTTGCCGCGCTTAGCTCGATCTATTATGAACGACTTACAACCACACCAGCACACGAGAAGGTTCCGTTAGTGTGTGTGCGTGCAGAGCCCACCGGGACTGGCATTGGTGCCGTGTGCGTTGAGCGCGGTGGACACACGTCGCCGAAAAAACGTTGAGTCACACACACAGCAGTGACACGCACTTACAGATAAACTAAGAACGAGCCATCCTACCGAACTAATGTAATTGCAGCAGCTGCAGAGGGATTTCGCTTGTTGCCCACGCAGGCCAAGTGCTGTTGAAAATCGTCGCGTCCCGCCTTAGCGACTTCCGCGAGACCGAGGGATTACACCCGGAGGAACATAGTGCGACCGACTTCCGCCCCGCACGATCAACGACTGATATGTTGTTCGTCGTGCGCCGGTTGGAAGAACTCGGATGACAGAGGAAAACCCCCCTGTACGTGTACCCTATCGATCTGAAGAAAGCCTTCGACTCTGTTGACCGAGACCTGCTGTGGGGGGTACTCACACGCGCTGGCATACCAACCAATATGCTTACAATTTCCCGCGATTTCCACGAAGGCATGCCGGCTTGCGTGTGTACAGATGGCGGCGGGCACTCGGAATGGTTTAATGTCATGCAGGGGCTGCGGCAAGGCTGCGTGCTATAAAGAGGTCCATAGTTAAGAGGACCAAATAGTGTTACTAAAAATAGGTAAATGTATAGGTTTTTGTGTGGACCCCAGGTCCTGTTAACTATGGCCCTACGTAATATCACCTTTACTTCTTGTTCAACGTGTTTTTCGCTGCTGCGTTACACGTCGTACTGGTACTCTTCAGCAAAGACGAAGCCATCGTCAGGGATTTCGTTCAACTCAATGATGCTGGAGTAGTCGAAATAGAGGAACATGAGCCGTTGGCATGCGTGCGAAGGGCTGTATGGGGCATGCTGTACGCTGATGACGCAGGGATTGTCTCGAAGTCGGCTGAAGGGCTCGCTAAAATGATGACAGCCGTCGTGACTGTCTTCCAAGCCACAGGCCTCACGGTATCCCAAAAGAAGACAGAGAATATGCGCCTACGAACACCAGACCAGACGACCCTCGCCCCACCGCTCGTCATCGAAGCAGCAGGCTAGAGGTATAAACAGAAGGCCCCGTCTTATATATCTGAACGACATCGCCCACGAAAACGCTGACCTCTCGCTCGAAATCGACCGACGGATCTGTCTCACGCGGGCATGCGTCAAACGGTTCGGCCTGGAGTTGTGTCATAAGACGGCCGCCCCGCTTAGTCAGAAAAGTCCGAATGCTGAAGGCCGAGGTGATTAAGACCCTGCTGTACGGGTGCGTGACGTGGACCCTCAAAGCGGAACACTTTGTCAAGTTTCGAACAGCTCACCACCAACTCCTCTTGCGAGTCATTGGCTTCCAGCGCCGAGTTCGTGCTGACCACGCCACCCTCTCGTACGCGAAGGCCCTTGAGATGACACGTTGCGAGAGCATCAAAATGACCATCCGTTAACGGCGGCTCGTTTTTCGCGGGGGTCGTGGCACGGTAAAGCGAGGAGCGATTACCCAGTCGGGTACTATTCGGGACGATGGCTGGCGGGGAGAACCCGAGACCTGGCGGACAGTTCGAGACTTGGCACCTTAGGGAGTTTCGAGCCACCGAAGATCAACGGAATACTCTCCCTCGTTGTTTGGAGTTGAGACCGCGCTGTGGTCAACTGCAGCAAAAAAGGCGGGAAAGTGGTACCGGGGGGTCCTTGAAGCAGCCAAACGGTTAATGGTGAGGTGGCACGAGGATGAGGCACAGCTGAGTAGGCAGCGCCGCGCACCGAATGCGGCTCGTGACCAAGGGAATGGGGGAAGGGGGGGCGACAGGAGAAGTAGAAGGGAAACCGCAGTGGACGAAAGTAGGAAGGAGGCGGCGGACAGGGTAGCAAGGCATCAGGCCGACTATTGAAGTGGAACATTCCTATGCTACCCGTTCCGTCGACTCAACTGCTGCAGCCGGTTCGAATCCGGTCTTACTTTATTTTCTTCTCCTTTTTGCGCTTCGATCTTCCGTGATTTATAAAAAAAACTTTTTATTTTTCTTACTTTTTGATGACGAGCCTGTTTTGCTTCTGTTGTCTTGTCTGGCACATCCTCTCCGGGTGTGGGGCATAGTTGACGAACGCAGGGCGGAGACGGCAGACAGGTTAGCAAGGTACCGACGAGTATGTAGGACCTGGCTATGCTGCGCGTACCATATACTTCTGCGGCTACCTTACCTGGAGTTTTTTTTTTGTTGTGCTTTGGCTCGCCAGTTATTCACCTTGGTTCTATCTTATTATTAGTCATACTCTGTTATATTTGGTGGTGTTGCTTTTATAGCTCGTTATTTTCAAGTGTCTGCCACATCCCCTACGTGGGGGCACGACAGCAGTTTTTTCTTTGATTGTCCCTCTTCTCTTGGGATCTGTTCTTTCTTTACTTTTTTGTTGTTTCTATTGTTTTCTCTCTTTCATAGAATGTTCATGTCGTGCCTGTCGTATCCAGGATGATGGCACGGGCGTTGCATTCTCTACTCTGCTTAGTGCACAACAATGTATTAAAGTATATCTGCGGCGTAGCTTTGCGAGCACATAACTCGTACTGCTGTACGTATCTCCCCAGGACTGATGATTCGGCCCAGACACTGGTTGTGTTGGATGTCGACCGATAGAAATAATATACAACTCACACTTTCGTACGGTCCATTTGAGGCTTTTCTTCCTTAAGAAACCAAGAACATAAGGCTCGAGCTTTGCGCGCGCGCCTCTATACCACTGGTATATTATACTCTGCATGCTCACTAAAGGACGATGCCCCGAGAAGAGGAAGGGTGGGGGGATGTACTCATGTCATGCATGGCGGTAGTCGTGTCATGTGACGGCGGGCGGGGGGGAAATATACGTTCCAGGTGTCCAAGCGGCATGCCTGGTACCGAGTACTGGTATAAAATGCGCGAATTACGTTTGTGACACGTGACAGGAAAATACGCTGCAAGAGTATGTGCGCTGGTAGCTGGTAAAAGGGGAGGCTTGTGAGGAGATTCTGGAACAAAGCGAAAAACAATCCGTGTTTTGTTGTGAACGGGCGAATTGCGAAGTTAGAGGTTGAAACATTTTATGTACTGGTATGACTGATGAGCGAGAAAAAAGAACACATACAGTACATGTGTATAGCCCTGAGGAGGTCAGGGATCAGCCGAATCGAGACTAAGCCTGAGCAGGTTAAGCGGACGTCAAAAAGTTACGATGAAATTGAGATAAGTCCATTTTCAAATACCTGGTAAACAAAGAAGAGAGCTCGCACACGATTTCATTCTCACGCAGTTCGACAAACACAGCGACTCAAACGGGAAGCGCGCGACCTCAGCTGACTAGTAGTAAACTACGTGATCAAGAGGAAAACCTTTCTGGAAGATTGAAAATCATTCTATTAATATTAATAACAGAGTTTCCGCAGTGTCTGCCATGGGTGCGATGATGCCACCTGGTGTGTTCCAACGGCAGCTGCGCGTGTATCCGAATCTCCCGATTCAGCATTCTTTTTTTACTGAAACTTGTTCAACACATTTTGGAATACCGTAATACCGCATGATACACGTGGTAGAGTTACGCTCCAACTGCACGAAAAACCCTGCTGCTGCTGTTACTGCAGCTTGTACTGCTTTTCGTTCGTATCTCCGGTGCTGTTTCGTGGTGTTATTGCACCTCTGGAAACACCCCTGGAAACAGTCGTATGGAGACAATGTTTTTGAGAGCATGATCACTTGCAAGGGGAAGACCAGTCAGTTTGGGATGAAAATCACCGCGAGACGAAGCTCACCTGATGCCTCGGGAGGCCAAAAACCCTGCAGCAACATGGGCGCCGTTCCCTCCACCGCATATGGTGACCTGGAGAGGCTTCCAGCCATCCCTCGAGGCACTCAAGCGCTCCTGCTCTGCGCTAGCCTGCGCTACAGATAGGGTCATACTGTCAAAAAAACTTCCAAAAGTTAGAGCGATATATGCTTGCCCCTACGATGCTACGATTGTACCAATGGTGCCTCCCGTACAGCTGGGAACAACAGTAGCAGTCACAGAAGGAGGACGCAGGACAAGATACTCTGTGGGCAACGCTTGAAGGTGTCAAGCAGACGCGGGTACAAATCTGGTGGGAACCATTTTCTTCTCCTGGGCGTTCCACAAAATAATGCAGCGTGATTACTCGGGAAGAGGGCTTTGCAGATGTTGGATGGTAGCGAGATGCGCGGACAGCACAGCAAGCAGTAACGGGGGTGCGGTAGTAACAGTCCAGCAACCATGGCCAACGTGTCGAACGAGCTGGTATGGTCCCTGGTGCGGAGTAACACCTGTTTCCTCTACAAGAGGAACGGCCAGACCAAGCGGTGAGCAACGAGGCGTCTTTGTTTTCCCCTTCGTTTCTGTTCGTGCTGTGCGGGCCAGATTGTGCGAGGTTGCGTCGCCTATCTCATGGCCAGGAAGGGGTTGGGACGGTGCAAAGGATGCATGGGTTTTGGCAAATGGTTCGTCGAAAAGTGGGACCTGTCCCGATGAATACCCCCTGGGCATCGTGCTGGGACCCTTCGATGAATAAAAAATAGGCTGCAGTGTGGTTCTGGTGTTATCGTCCAAAGTGATTTTGCTTCAGGAACACCCTTGAGGCTGGTTGGTCCAGACGATAGCTCCCACTCCGAGGGTATTGTGTGTTGTGCGACGACTGTTCGTGGAGCCGGCTGAAACGGCAGAAAGAGGGAATGCCAGCCTGCTTATCCTTTTGCTCAAATTCAACGGGGAAGGGCATGGGCTGCCTTTGTGCCTCTGTCTACGTACGCTTCGCATTGGAGTGATCGTGTCTCTGTCTTCTCATTCCAGGTGTGCACTTCCATCTTGATTCTATAATATCTGTAGTACGAGTACTGGACTCGTACCAGGTCGTGGGTGGAACGACGTGTACTGGTACCAGTAGAGCTGTGAGTTGGCTGGAGTTCCCGGCTAGTCATTAGTTGGCTGGCGAAGCCAGCCAGCCACCTATTAATAGTAAGCGAGCAAAAAAAGCTCCCCCCGGGCGAGGGGGCCCCGCTGGAGGCGCCCCTGGACGGCCCCGCGCCTCCGGAGGCAAAAAATACGCCATCTCGCACCATTTTAGACACAAAAAACATGATAAATGGGCGAAGTTTATCTCTGGTTTTGATCACGAAACAGGTACTCGTATATTTCTAAATGTCTTGTCAGTTTGTCGTATATTGAAGAGATGCACCAAAAATTTAGGGTACATACTCGTACAGCAGGCAATAGCACACCACCAGCACAAACCAAACATGAAACACAAAATAGACTGGAATCGACCAAAATAGACTAGGATCGACACACAGCTCAGGGCGAGCATCGCTCAAGCACCCGAGTCAGACGTGCTCATCATCCAGTTGGATTGGCGAAGGGTGAGGATTCTTGCCGCTGCCTTGTCGCGTGCACTCGGTTTCGGAGGTCCTAGGAGCGCTCGGTACAGCAGTCAATTCTTCGTCGGACGCTCCATCACCGCCATGGTCCGTCGACAGGCCAGGCTCAGCGGTGCCGGCGCCCTCGTCCCTGCCATCGGTGCCGGCACCGTCGATGGCGATGGGTTGATGCGCCATAAGTTGCGGAAAACCTCTCTCTGTGCGTGGTGGTACTGCCTGGGGACGCCGAGAAATACGCACCCCGTACCAAGCAAGCGTTCCTACAAGCAAGGAAACCCATACACAAAAAAAGTTGGATAGTTGGCACCGCCGCAACTTACTTAAAAAACTAGCCAGCTAATAACTAGCTGGCGACTACAGTAATAGTCAGCTAACTCACAGCCCTAGGTACCAGGTATCTCCTACTGGTACCTGTTACTTCACCGTTCTTCCATCTGCTGTGTTTCACCGCGTTCGTTAGTGGCCATCTCTACACCAACATGCTGCGAACTGCGAGTCATCGAGAGAGTCAGGTCCCGTGCAGTAGATTCCTCGGTTCTCGCCGTTCTGTGAACGGGTACGTGATCAATTTCCCCCCTATTTCAACTGGTACCTGGTCGTGGTACACGGCCTGTGAAGCGCCCTCTCAAGAGCATGCTGTTTGCTCATCACCGTGACACCTGAAGCCTGAAGCTTCAGTTAAAGCTCCCATTCAGTTGGAACACAACGGGGAGCACGAGTGCAACAGTTTTGGTCAATCGCTAGACCGCTAGAGATTTTGCACAAGATTTATGTGCAACATACTCGAGTATCATGTGTATACCAGGTATATACATACACACAGCCGGCAAGGGCACTGGGTGTGCTGGATGTCGACTATTGATATCACGGGGGACCATAATAAATACGACCAACAGTACAGACAAAAGCCTTTACATTTCGCTATTTTACTAACAATATTTGGTCCTATTTACTATGGCCCCCCGTAAAAGTAGAACGAACGATTTAGTGTGAAGAACACACACATTTCCCATTGGTTGAAATATTCCTGATCGAGCCTTACGATATCATACCTATACGAGCGTACTGTAATACTTCGTATATAAGAGTTTCTCGTGTCTTGCCAAGGACTACACCAGTAGAACTGCTTTAAAGTTGCTGAAAGCCAGCGCGCACAGACAGCATCGCGAAACCAACCGTTTCACGCTCCAGCAAAGGATGATGCACCCATATGCCTTTCTCTTGCCCGGCAAGATGCCGCCTCCAAAGTGCGATCACAACCCCCTTTATTTGCACTCGGGTCGCAGCAGCTCCCACCGGGAACTAGCTCGTTAGGCATTGGGACACCGCTGTTGAAGCAACCACTGAATGTTGACGTTGGCGGCAGCGTGGGATCATGCGTCACATTTCACACAAACCTGTCTTCCCAGAGAAGCTTGAAGCTCGTTGACAGTCCGCCATCCTGGATATCCCGATCCCAACTCATAAGGAGCCATTCTTTTGGGGCGCCCGCTCTGGTGCTTTTCGCGTGACTGTACGTTCAAGTTTCATACTGCTGTATGATTCGCGCATTGGAGATCAGTGTTACGTCCGTTTGAAGGCATCCAGAGCAACATCTTCCTTAGGCAGCAAGTATATTGCTGGATATAGCAGCGAAAAAAAGAAGATAAACCGTGTAGCACTATCACACTGGGTGATAAGATAACACACACCCTGGGGCGAATTTCAGACCCGGTGTCCTCCGAAACATGTGGGGCACACGCAACGAAAATTATGACTTTAGAAATAGTTCGTCGAGAAGGTTGCATGGACGCATCGCTCGACGTATCCGGTACGCCCTCCCCTCTGTCGATAAACCCAGCTTCGAAAGTCGTTCCAAGGTGGGTGTTATCATGCGTGTTGTACGGTATTTGTACGAGGTACTTTCAGTGACCCACTTCCAAGTTGTTATCATTCGACGAACTCCACGTTCCGCTGGCTTCATTCCGTATTGTTTCACACGCAACAGCACCATCGGTTGTAAAGTTTGTTTAACATGTAACGAGAGTATTTGCTGAGGTCGGTCCACGAAACGGCACCTACCGAGATTCCGTGACTGTTGTTTAGTCTACACCCAGCAACGGCGTCATATTGCCGTGGCATTAGTGTGTGTGATCACCGCCGTGCCAGAGTGTTTTCGGTCTTTGATTGGCGTGCTACTACGTGTAAGCCTCGGCAGCTTTTACTCTATTTCGAGCACGAGTTTTACTCTCTTTCGAGCACGAGGGATGCCGTTGTTTCACGCACAACAGTTGAGCTGTTGAAGCTACTGAATTGCCTGGACTGCCTGACCGTTTTTTGTGACAGCAGTTACGGGGGACGTACGGTACATACCAGGGCAACTAAAGTAGCCCTACACATACAGCAAACAACGTACGTATGTCTGCACCAGGTGCATCACGGACGCCCCAATACACCCTTATATTTACATCGTCCCCACCCACCCCCCCCCCCCCCCCCCCCTCTCTCCTCTCTTCTCGGGATCGGGCTCTGCCCCGTGCGTGCCAGGTCCGGAAAGGTGGTGCTCACCGCAGAGCCCAACAACTTGATGAACGTCAACTCGTACAAGTACTCCGGCCTCGCCAACACCAAGGCTGTCGGCATCGAGTTCGACCAGGACGCCAAGAGCCGCCCCTGCGCCTCCATGTCCATGAAGGTGCCTCTCCCAGACCCCCAAGTGTTTTGTTTTCATATACTTTGCTGCCAACGCTCTCCTGCTCAAAAGCTGCTGCCTTAACAGTAGTTTAACTCTGGCCCTAATTATAGGAACCGCATTTATTCAATTATAATATTCAAGCGGTGCTTGTACTTCGGGACAAAGTGTTGTTATATTCCAGCAATACATGAGGAGTCTGAGTAAGGCGGTATCCCGATTGTGAAAATCGCTTGGCGCGACTGGAGAATTGCATTCACAACCTGGAACGAATAAGGCGGCTTCCCTAAATAAGGCGGTCGTATTGCCCTGGCACACCACGGCCTTACTGGGGGTACCCCTGCTGCTGTATTAGGAGACCGCGGTTTGTTTGACCCCTTGACTGACCCCCCTATTCACTGAAAGTATTGTAAGGAGGCCTTGCATGCACCAACAGACAGGTCGCTGTAGTAGCCTATTTGCTTGTTGGGGGGGGGGGGGGGGGGGGGGGGGGGGGAGGGGGGGGGGGGGG
>JBBMHQ010068276.1:0-13447 GCA_037834295.1 Postelsia palmaeformis
GGGGCGCACGGAAGGAGGGAAGAGGTACAGGGCGGGGGCCGGAACAGGCGGGCAATTTCGCGCCGAGGCCGCGCCCGGAATGATAGGGAAGGCTCGCGGCGGGTCCGCTCATTGGACATACAGAGAGAGACACGGCGGGGCAGTGCACGGAGCCAGGGGGGGGGGTGCGAGGCGCGGCAGAAACGGGCAAGCACATGCGCGGAGGGGGCGTGTATGGAACAAACGGGGGATTGCACAACGGGACCGCACATAGTTCTATTGTGTACGAGTATTCTTAGAATCAACGAATATCCGTCATAGGTTTTCAACAGGGGTTGTAGAGGAGAATACTAATAACAGAAGCAGGGCCAGGTGCTGATGATACCAGGCGCGATCAGCGGTCGGTTTCCCTGTCAGATTGTCGTTGCAAAAGTGTGTACACATGTGCGGAAGATGTATGTTTGCAAAGGAAAAAAACTGCGTCTTGACCCACCCCAGGCTAGCGACCTACTGTATTGGGATGAGCCAACACATGCTGCCTCTCTGGCAACTTCAGCGTCGCGAGGGAGGGTAGACTTGGCGCCGAAGTCATTTCGCCAGGGACAAACCCGGAAGTCCTCACTTCTAGCAAAGAGGGGAGGATCTACCGTCCCCTTTAAGACGTACCAGTTACGTACGTACAGTGTTCCTCTACATATCAACATATCGTGCAAATTCATGTTGTCATACCCGTGCACGCTGCCGGCGCTCTCATATGAAAGCGCCAACAAGAAACTCAGCCTTCAATTTCTGGAGAAGTATATATGGTGCCACGTTCGGGAGCGATTACACTAGAGTTACTGTGGAACGCAAACCTTCTCCCATAAGAAATATGCATCAGTATGCCGATTTATTTTGAGAGAACCGGTACCGTATGCTTCTAGCAGGGGTTGTCCCCTTCTTCTAAGGGGAAGGCGGCGATCCACCGTCCCCTCAGCGATTGTTTGCGCTACTATAGATGGCATTGCCTCTGGCATGGGGGGAGCGGCTCCCTGTCGTACCCTTATAAAAGTATGAAGCTCTGAGAGAGGGAGAGGGCGGCGTCACGATCCCCCCCCCCCCCCGTGCCGGGAGGGTCAAAAACTAAGAACTCGACGTGATTTGTCGAAAACATACCAATCGTGCGCCCCCGGTACAGGGTCGAGTTTGTTTTCTCGGGTTTTCTGCCGTCACGACCGGTCTATACATCAAGACGAGCCTATCCTGTACATCAATTCACAACAACAGCAACAGGATGCCTCGGAAAGGTAGCTATTCATTGTCTGTCGACGAGGGCGCATATGCCTCATCCAGTATGAGCGTACCCGTGGCGAACGGTAGCGAGTGCTCAGCTTCCGGTGTCTGGCGACGCCAGATTTACATTCATTAAATCATCGTGTTTTGCAACGTACACGTGTCGATAAGTCACTTGTTGCATAGGGTCTAAAGCACCCGCCGATACCCGCCCTGTGCTTGTGGCTTAGTTTGTCCTATACCCACCTGAAAATGTCACAAGTCATACATTGCGTGTCTGGGGTGTCAACCCACATAGCTTCTGTCCAAAAACCATGAGTATGGTGCAAGCGTTGAAAATGTTACCATCAATGCACAGCCCCTCCACACCTCACCTGTATCGTAAGCGCGCTGGGAATACATACCTACTGTCGTTGTAACCGTGCTTGGTCGCGGCCCCGTCACTGACATTGCCGCATCGGACTCTTCCATATACTATTACGGGGGTCCATAGTTAATAGGACCTGGGGTCCACACAAAAGCCTATATATTTACCTATTTTCAGTAACAATATTTGGTCCTATTAACTATGGCTCCCCGTAATAGCCTCTGCATTTCCTTCAGTACGTAGGTGTTCTAGGAAGTATATAACAGCGCTGACCAGCCCCTCTAAGAGATAGGTTGGACTCACAGTGGGTGGCCCCTTCTGAGGGACTCTCCAGCAGTACGTTCGGCATTTGGACGTCTCACATATTCCGAGGGAACGTGATTTGTTTACAATTTTGACGGTGCTTGTGGTAGGGACCCCCTTCGAAATCGTTGTCAGGTGGGTCTACAGAGCGTACGACCGCGATGATTTCGGAAGCATTCGCAGCGGAATAACATCACACATCAGCCACCATTTTTTGTTTCCACAGCAGTAGTTGATCACTATCGCATCAGCGCAGACAGAGAGCACAGCGGGCTCACAAAAACAGCACCACGCGGCGAGACAGCCGCCCCCGAGGTTGTGCGTACCCAGTTTTTTTATAGAAGCAACTCGCTGGACGATACCTTACTTCGACGTACAAAGATATTACCCCTCAACCAGATAAGCCACAGCCTAATGATGTGGACCTCTGTGTGCTGTTTTTCGTCCTATATGCCAACCTCGCGTACACGTGCCATGTACCGTACATACCACTGTCCGTATTCGGGTCATCCGTGTGTCTGGTGCATCGCTAACCAACCGTGGTATAGCACCCATACAGGCTGATCTAAGGGCTGCTCCCTGGCGCCAACAGTGAGCCCTGTCTGCGTTCGGTGTACACTTAGTCTCGCCATTCACAGGTCCTTCGGTCCCCGCGTCTTCGCTATTCGCGTTCTCCTGTCACTGTGTCTCGAGGAGGTAGAATGTCGACTTTCTCGAAGGACAGTATTAATAGTTCTGAGATCCACGCAGGTATAGGACGAGTATATTCGAGCATGCACTATCCGATAGCATGCTATACAAGCACCTTAATCTAATAAAGGCGACGTTGGTTCATCTACATTTCGGCTTTTGGGCCCGTATCGAGAAAATACGAGGGTGTTATGTCCAAGCTCCAGGAGTAAAACGTGGTCCTGAGACGGCCTCAGATCGTTTCAAACCCGGGGTAATGCCTGGTTGCTATTCCTTTTCCCCTGAAGTACAGCGGGGAGCGTCCGACCGTTTGGCCCCCACTCATACTCTAGACCTTCCGCGCATAGCTAGTGGTACCTACGACACGTGCTTGTAAAGCCAAGTCACCCCGCCGCCGCAATGCATAAGTACTTCGACTTGTGGACTCCTGGAGCCCTGAGGGGGATTCGGGAACTCCCACCTTGACCGCAGCAACTACTAAAATACTAAAAAATAAACATTGTAGAGCTTTTACGGGAATCCTTGCTGAAATATGGCGAACCCCGGGAGAATGATTCGATACAATTGGATGGAATACAGGCTTTCTCCAGTGATCCAGGTTCATTCATGGAGAATCTGATCCGAAGTCTAAACGGAACGGAACGGAACAGAACAGAACGGAACTAGACGGAACGAAACGGAACGGGAAAGGAAGAAAGCTGATCAATCGTAAACGGGATAGACGAGAAAGGAACGAGAAGAGTACACAATAAACAGGGGAAATCATCTAAATGTATTGGCTGTGTCCGTAGCAGTGGCCGCAGTCAGAGAACGTACAGCGGCATTTCCATCGCTGTCGCGGCAGCACTACACGCGAGCGCCGTCCTTGTGGTAGAGGGCGTGAGGCAGGGGTCGGGGGGCGATCAAGCCCTACACCACAGCATCACATTTGGTAAAATGTTGTCATAACTACTGCCGAGGCCTGAGCCTGAGTAAACGCACGAGCAGAACCACCTTTCGACGCCACAACGTCAATTGTGGCAGCTGCCGCCGCAGCAACCACCGATACCACCACGAGGTGCCGTTGCCGAGGCGAGCGCTGCGAAGGGCTCGTCAGCATTTACAGCAGCATATGCACACTATAACCGATGCCAGCAACCCAACAGATGTAGCACTGCAGCAGATATAACCTCCATTTGGGTCAAAGTCCCGGCAGCTACGTTCACCGCAACAGGCATTGTATCATCCGGTGGGATACCGTAGTGAAGGGGTGGCATAGGAGGAGAGGTGTGGTGATGCACAACCGTTGCACGGGCAGACGTCACATCCGCCCAATCAACCACATATTACAACGCATCGCAAAGTATACCGCAATATATTTGCCTAGTATATTCATGTTGTGCGACAAGGCTACGGGCAGGCCCACTATCAATATTCACGGTTGCACCAATCTAGGCCCTGCATGTTGCAGGCCACCATGCAAGGCCAGTGAAGCACATCAACCAGAGCGAACAAGACTCGCCCAGTCGTCGGCAAGCGCCAGCAGCCTCAAGACTTGGAGGGTCGATGATCTGCAGGGGAAAGACTGTCGACGATAACTCTGCTCAATGGATTGCGCTGCAGAAGCGTACAGCGGAGTCAGATAAACCAAGACAAGGCTTCCGATGAGCAATACTTCTGAAGCTATGCCGCCGACAATCGTGTTTGTTACAGCCCCGCGAGCAGCACTACAAATACTAACGTGGGACATTTTATGGCAGAGCCAGCGGTTACGTAATTTTCGAACAGAGCAGAGGGGGGATGCATTCATAAGCGTTTGCAACCAAGGCAGATATGGCAGTCACTAAATGAGCGATTGGTTGAAGATATAGTAGTGATCGGATAGAGTATTTTCTGTGCGTGTATCTGTGTCGAGGAGGGGGATCATGGTATCCGAGACGACGGCTGCGCTGAACTGATGGTTGCGGCTTGTGGGCGCTATAGGTAGCGATAAGTGATAGGAAGAGGAAGAGGTCGCGCCCTTCAGGACCCTTTCCTCAGGGAGCCTTGCTTAAAGCGCATACCAGGCAGATATGTATACCGAGGGCATATGGAACACGCTTCGCCGTACGTTAGAAGGTCGATGAAGACAACCATCGGGGGGAAAAGGTCCGGCCTGACATCTACGAAGGACGCGTTCTACGATAAGGGTAGCACTTTCTCGCTATTTGTTTTTCATGACCGGGCCACCTTAACCCAGAATCGTGGGAATGCCAGCCTTGTTTAAAAAAGATGACGATTTTGATTCATTGGGCGAAAGGAGTATTCATCGGGATGCAACTTGACTTTTGCTGAAATCAGTCTTCGGGTGAGGCATGGAGCTCCTCAAGTGAGGAGTCTCAGAAAATTTGGCGTGAACCTCTATCGTAGAACGCCTCAAAGATAGTCCCGAGGAAAAAAAGCTGGGCTGAAACGCTGATGGCAGAATAGCCATGAGTGCCTGCCACGAAAGGAAAACCCGCTTCTACGCGTGTGGGTTTCAGTGTTGGCTACAAACCAGCGCCGAAGAAGCGAGCTTCTACTCGAGCGATGCGGTCGTGGTGCGACGTCACCCGGGGCAAAAACCTCATTACGACCACTGTCTATACACCGCTCACACTGTCATAACGACGACTGGTGCTGCACAAGATCGCCGGATGGTCATGATGATCAGCTGCCGCAGGTAAGGTGATATCTAGGCAGCGTAAACACTTGTTTTGGCCGAGGCGGCAGCCGAGGACGCCTTGGACGCGCTCGATAAGGGAAAGCAAACGGGTTGGACGGGGAAGTCTGAGCCGGTAAGAGTGACGCCTGAGCTGAGAGACTGCTCGAAAATACTGAGCAAAAGTAGTCCGACCGTCGCGTCCAACCGTCGCGATTAATCGTCATGTAAATCATTTAGATGGCTAGCCGAACGGAAGAAGCCTTGTAGCGCAGCGCTCGTGAGCTTAACGATCAAGCGATGCATGCTGGGTTGGTAGGTCAGCCCAACCTGTCTGCGGGGGTGAGGCCACACCATCGTGCCCATAGGAGTTCCACCACCCACATGCTATGATACGTAGCCGTTGTCAACGTCGCGGCCGCCGCCGCCTTGCTTACCGGTGCTACCACCGCTTCGGCCGCGTCATCGCATCCAGAAGGTCGAGGGTATCTAACAAGAGCACCTCAGGTCATAAAACCCCGGGTGATAGTCCGTCAAGCAGGCCTGCGCTGATGCCAAGTGATACAACCAATGCGGCACATGGGCCTCATCGTGCCGGTTGCATCAGCCGCCACAGCAGCCGTGGTCGTAAATTTCGGAAACACCGCAGTAGCAGCCGTCGCCATGATCGTAGCAGCCGGAGTCGGGGCCTTGATCGCGAGGGTTGCCGGTTCTACGACCGTGGTGTCGCGAGGGCTGCCGATTCTGCGACCGTGGTTGCCGCTGTGATGACGTACCCGCACGTGCGCGTCGTCGAAGCGGCAACGGAGGGACTTCGAGCCCTGAGAAGTGGCTACGGGATTGCTTCGCCTGAAATAGTCTGTGCTAAGCAACAAACCACGGTTCGTCCAACGGCCGAAAGAAAACGATCGACTTGGCTAATTTCCCTTCCGGTGCAAGCCCAGGCGGGGGCAGAGGTAGTAAATCACCGGAAGGGGACGCTGGCGTATTGTTCCACGGGCAGACACAATGGTGAACAAAAATTATCGCTCAACTTTCATGGCGTCGGGGAGGGGGTTCGACATGTGAAACTGCAGTCCTGTGATACGTGTGAAGTAGGTGTTTCTGATGAAGGTGATGGGTCGAGTGAGATTCCGTTTGCGTATATGTCAACCAACGTTTGAGGTATTTGTGAAACTTGTGTCAGTATGCAGTGTGTCGCTGCCACAAAAAGACGATGCTGGGGAGGGATCAGGAATTATCATATCCGTAGCCAGAGAGCCATGCTGCTAACATGGGCGAGTGGCATTCATGAGGTGCTGCTGAGGCTTTTCAACCCCTAGCTGGTGCTACAGGATAAGTGCGTGGTAGGGGCAGGCTAGATTCACCAGGCCCAGCCAGATCATCGTTTCCCGTCGGGGTCTCTCTGTGTGGTTGAGAGTGCACATGAACTCGATGGCTTACTCCCACGCTGCATCGGTGAGTACTTATGCGCGGAGCGGGATAGTATCATAGGAGGAGGACAACAGATATTCCTGGAGCTCCGGGATTCAAGAGATGGTAAGCGGAGAAAAACAGACGACGCCGATGACGCGTGCGCCATACAGTTGTGGTTGAGCAGACCTCCTCGAGGGAGAAGATACACGCGAGCAATACGCTACTGGCTAAGGAGGGCGTCGGCGCACTATTGGTGGTGAGCGAAAGCACTCGCGGGAAGTTCGTGCACGAGGGCTGGGCGGTACAGCGAAATTTATCCGCCTTCGAGCGGCTAGGTATCAGATACACAAAGCCACGTTGCGTGACCGAAACGTATTGAGGAGGACGGCATCGCCAGCCACTATAACAATCCCTTCTACTAGCCACTGGAGTGCGCCATGTTCGTAACGGTAAGGTCACATGCTTGGCGTGGAGAACAAATTTGGGGCTAGAGGGAAGTACTACGGTGAGTAGCGGACACGCTCTTCCTTCTGACTGGCAGGCGGGTGGTCGAAGTGTAAGAGCGTGTGGAGATGGGAGTAGCAGGGAAAACACCAGAGCAGGATTGAGCCCAAGTGAACAATGAAAAATCAGATTGGGGGCAGCTTTGCCTGTCACGAGTCGATGCGTTACACGCTTGATGAGACACGCTGTTGAACCTGGACTGCCGCCGTGGACCTAGATCAGCACCGTCGAAGGGGGAGAGACCGCGAGTTGCTATCGAGGATGGTACCGAGCTGCGATGGCCATAACGCAGGACATGTGGGAAATTTCAGATGCTGACGAGCTAGGCCGAGCGCTGACGGGACAGCTAGGCGCCGTACTGTTGTGGTTGATACATTGGCTGAGGCTGGGAGAAACTCCGCCGCGGTATGACCCGGACGGTAGGTGCAGATTTGCTTGAGTGCGGAAGGTTCAAGAAAACCCTGCTTCATGGAACGTGCACGCTGCGATCAGGCTGCCACCGAGGTGGGAGTTTCCCACCAACACCAAGTATGCGTCGTGCAGGGGGGGGGCGGCACCGTCGTGGCGCCAAGAGTTTCTATAGCGATGCGTGGTGACTACCCGAATCAGTTGTATGTAGAGGCTCTATATGTATGGGCAGGGACTGAGGCTTTGGAAGTTGTTTGTCGTGATACCAAAGGCTAGGAGGAAACGTCCCAAGACGAGATTTCTTCCTTGACATAAGGCAAGTTTGCTAAGGATTGTGCAATCTGGTGCCGATTCGTCGTACTCACACATCGACCGACCGTACGCACAGTAGTGTTCAGCGACCCTGTGCTTCTCCAGCGGTTTTAACCCTGGGCTGGAAAAGTGTATGTCTAGTCGGGTGCCATCACTGTGATTGATCGCACCACCAAGCGCCGGTATCTTAAATTAGACGCCCCCCCTCCCCGCACCAGGACGAAGACGGTCGATGTGTACCCTGGTGCATCGTTCCCGGAATTAAACGGATAAAACATACCGATCGTTAGTCTATACAATTGTGTAATAATTACTTAATGCGTTTCTGTTGACGGCGACTGCGTCTTTTTCGTTATACCCAACCCAGCACACTTGCCCACGATCATCCTCACGCCGCATAAAACGTACCTAAGATATCTTCACGTATTGATACATGAACGATACCAACCAACCTACAGTAGAATCAACAGATACGTACTCAAAGCAGATGGAGACAATCTTTCGCGGCCAATGGTACGCATATTGTGAAAGCACCAAGACACAAGAAAATACCTGCCCTACCAAGACACAAGAAGCGCCAAGATACAAGAAAGTTCGAAATTGGAAACACGCGCATGGTTAAAGTGCATCCCGAGTGAGTACACCCACTTGCGGCAAAAATATCTACCTATTACAGTAGCACAAAGAAGGAAACGGTAGACTCCTCGGTGTTACCGCCCAATCTCTGCGAGGCAAGGAGACCGCTCATCAAGAAGAAGAGCCAGCAATCGACCACGTTATCTCTATCTCTTCTTTGAACGTGTCGTTTTTTCTGAAGCACCAACTAAGCACCGACAACGCCAATCCCGCGCTCCAAGTTGCAAGGTGGCGCACTCAATCCATGTACTCTGCGCTCACAGCCAAACGTCGCCAGGTATCGAAACCTGCGAAGGGGACGGCCCACCCTCCGCACAGCTCGCGCCCCTTGAATGTATCGCGACACTTCCATATGTACAGCGTACGCTTTGTCGCGTACTTTGCAATTGTCAGGGCGGTGTTTAGCTCTGCTGTGGTTGGCATTTTTTGCCATTCAAATCAATCGCTCTGTAAAATACTTGACCAATAAAAAAACTGCGGGCACGAATTTTTTTCTCGAATAATCCGCTTCAAAGCATATCTCGCTGCAAATATCTCGCTGCAAGTGAGTCGATCTGAAAATCATGGACACTATCCAGCGATAGCATGTCGAAACATTGGAACCACTACAGCGCGGCTTTCGAACGATCTAAAGCTGGCCAGGCACAAGACGGCCGCTCGAATGCGTCCCTCGAGTCTGGCAACCATACAAAACAACCACCTTGCACACTCAGGACACAACACCGAATGGCACCGTACATGTGAAATACAGTAAGCACCCACCGGACCCTAGGCAAAATGGTGACCTCTCCTGCCACCTACTAATGATATCTTGATGCTGCGGCCATACTGGACGGCACGAGCTATCCCAATGTGATTCAGGGGGTGCGATTGGCGTAGTGTTTAAAGCAACGCCCTCGTCCTGGCGAAGACACGATTGCGCATACACGTGCGATGAGCAGCAATGACAAGCAACCTACGGTGAGGGGTGGGTACAACGCCAACCGACTACCCTCCCGATCTACAGGCAGATCGCATCCAAGCAATCCCTATATTTCGCGTGTTTCGAACAAAACCGAAACGTGCGACCCCCCCGTCCCCGTCTCCACCAATTCACAATACAACAAAAGCGACCGAAGTAAAACGGGATTCATGCTCGCAGTACACCTGCCGTCGGCCCGCTTTCTGGTCCTCCGGCATTCCGTCAGCAACTTCTCGATCAGCGGCACTCTCGGGTCCCGGCTCAGACACTGGTTTGCACCCCTCACAATCCTCAATTTGTGGTTCGCCCGCGCTACCCGGACCAGGCACGGTATGGCGTCCGATCGTACCCGGCGCCCGCCGCTGGTGATACCGTCGTCGTCTTGTTGACGGGTCTTTAGGAAACGCCGCGCCGCCACCGCCCACGTTACCACTATCTGCTCGTAGGAAGGGTGGCGGCGGCATACCCGGGGGCGGGCCTGCCTGTCGAAGCTCCTCGTTCGACACGACCGACAGCGTCCCATGCTCCTGAAAGAAGTGGTACGCGTTCCGGCGGAACTGCCTCACGTCCGCCCGTCCCCACCACACCGCGTGCTTGGTCGCCCGGTCGATGTCGCACCGAGAAGGGACAAGCACTACGCGCACGCAGGGGTCAAATCGCACCGTTCGCGCCTCCCTCGCAGCCTTCCTCGCAGCCTCCCTCGTCGTTCCCCTCCTTTCGACTGACGGCGGTGCTGTACTCGATCCCTGCCCCATCCCTGGGCGTGCCCTCCCACGGACTGCTTCCAAGGTGCGTGCGGCGCTCCCGTCCTCTCGCCTCGGCCGCCCCGGCTCCTGTCGCGGCCTTGAGCAAGAACGGCTGGCACTCCAGAGCGGTCTCGAGCAGCACCTGTGCGAGCGGTCAATGTCCAGACTGAAATAAAGCAGGTTCGAAGAGTACGGCAGTACGTGGTGGTTGGCGGGAGGCGCTAGAGGGTTAGCTTTTCCATGGCTTCGCTGCTGCGGTGGTCTCATCTTGGGTTGAGTGGTAAAGGTTGCTCCTGCCAACAATGGTGTGATTTACACCGAATTTTCCGAGGTAGAAGGCAACGATACGATTGAGTTCGGCAAATGGCATGCAGCACACGGCACTATCACACATCCGTTGGCGCTCTTCACTAAAAAACCTCCACGACAGCCGTTACCTCATGGGGGTCCCTGGTTTGCGATAATCGCGGGTGAAATAATCTCCTAAATCAAGCCGTCCCTATTGCCACCCTGCTGTAAGGAGACTCCAAACAGGTCCGGGAGTGCTGCGGTGAATCGACTACCACCGCCATTTCTTGCAAAGCACCTTCAGCGGGTCTCTTCGGACTCCCCACGTCCATTGAACAGATGTCCTTGAGCCGCGACCGGGCCTATCACACCAGCTGCTAGAAACAACAACACAGACTCAAAGCCGCTTACTCTCTACCAGGTATCTGGTATACACATATTACAGTGCGTATGTGGTACCATATAACCATAGGCGATTGTCCCTCCGAAAGGGTGCCTTCTATTGATGTACCGGTGGGATTTTGTTTGGGACTGTTTGAGTGCATTGCCTCGTATCATGTAGATGGTTGGCTACGAAAGGGGACTGCATAACTTATCTCAAACACTAAACGCGAGACGCGGAAACATCATACCTCAAGCCCCACCCCGAGTACGTGAGCGATTATCTCATGGTCACGGCCGTGGGGTGGCCTTCTCGATGATTCATGACTCAATTCTTCGACGCCTTCCGCAAAAACCCTTGATTAAGCGAATCCCACAGCACAAGTCGCGCGCATAGGACTTGGACGTCGATGGCTGCTGTCGCGATTCTTCATATACTACAGCAGTAGCGAAAAAAGCAAATAACAATACAAGTGGTGCCAAACTTGAGGAAGACGTATATTATCAATATTAATAATATGCATATGATAGATGATACACCATCGTGCCTGTACTGAAATACAGTACGACACGAAACAATGTTGATGTTTCCGTCTGTTAAGGAGCCCTTGCTATGTACATACTGGTACAAGTGGATGACACCATATGGTGCATTCCATCGAATATGTACACGCCCCGCTCAGGCGGTGCGTTCCTACCTGGACGGCTTCCTTCTACGCGCCTTGGTTGGGTTTCGGTCAGCTGTGAGTGCGACCATTCAAAATGGCCGGCAGCTCTGTAATTGTAGTCAAATAAGTCGAGATCGAGCAGCGACTACTTGAGAATACAGCTGCCGCGCGAGTTCCACGTATTACAGCAGTAGTACGACCAAGATCACATTTTCCTCGCAAAGGATACCACATGACCCAGAGTACGTTAGTAGGAGTGTTCCTTGTGGGGGATACCCCATAATGCAGCGTGACAGCAGTAGTACGTACGTATATAGGAGCGTTTGTTCGTATCTTGGAGACCGTGGTACTTTTACGTTGGCACAATCACCGATGAAAACGACGCGGCGCCACAAACACCAAACAATCGCTCCCCCAAGATCGCGCCCGGACATAACTGGCTGCCAAACTGATTCGATCGACTATTAACAACGAAAGGTGGCTAAGGTGGGAGAAACTACAGCAGTACAAAATAACCGCGCGGTCCTACTGCAACGGCCCTGTAGGTTAAATTCCCGAAAGCGGCCCCTTGAATGCATTGCAGACTGCAGCTTACTGTGTGTCCTCCAGCGGTTGCACACAGTTGGTTATATTGCTAATGTTCGCAATAAGATATGATACATACGCCCTCGAGCGTGTACCTGGTATATGATATATTCTGAATGTCAATCCTATTTTTGTGCTGAAATATATCTCAAATCAGGCAGTCATCATGAACGATGTAATACCCCCGTTTGATTGTTTCAGGGGCGTGTGCTGTCTCCGTGTTATGGATAGCGTCTGGAATCTACGAACGGTACATATCTGTGAAAATAAATGTCGCCCAAGAAACCAGGCTCAATGAGACGGTGCAGTAGGCGGTGCCGAACGAAGTAGAAGCGCTCGGTTTGTATGAATATATCAATAGACCTGGAAGGACTCCAACTACTGTAACTTTGGCCGCGCGCCAGGCACAAGGATTTACTCCTCCCTCAAAACCGCGTGGTTCCCCCGCACAGAATAACTACCGACAAATCGCTATGGATGCAGGTAGCTTTCCTTGTATACGTCGTCTTGTATACCGGCTGCACCGC
This sequence comes from Postelsia palmaeformis, assembly GCA_037834295.1. Classification (NCBI taxonomy): domain Eukaryota; class Phaeophyceae; order Laminariales; family Laminariaceae; genus Postelsia; species Postelsia palmaeformis. Next base: position 12,703 of record JBBMHQ010068276.1, read on the forward strand.
TGCACAATTCAATCAAGAAGAAAACAAAAAGGGATCCGGTGTCTGGTATCATACCCGCGGTACGTATCATAAAACACTCACCAGGTATCATACGTCGGTTGCCTGGATTGCCACTATTAATAGTATACTGCTGTAAAGAAGAGACGTGCTATCGTACAAGCTACTATTTAATACTCAGTATTATTAATAATATAAATACTACGTACTGCTGTAACGAACAGGTGTGTCGAGGGCACTCGTAGTCTCGAAACGTGCACACTACGTATTTAATACGAGTACGAGTTGTACAACAGTATTATTAGTATAATATTAATAGTAGTATCGAGATTGTGTGAGAGGTGTGGAGAAAAAAAAAAAAGAGAGAGAACTCGCTGCCGCTCCTGCTGCACGGTTCGTGTCGGCAGCATAATGGGCCGAGGACACCGCAGCACGTAATCAGTACAGAGTACAGCAGCAGCTGGTACATTCCACATGTGGGTTGGGTGCCTTTCAGCGAAGCGCTGATAAAGAGCCTGGGCCAAGCCGCAAGAAGATAGGTGAAGAAACAAATGATCAATATATCCATCGACATTCTCATAGTAGATACACATACATCCCGAATTTCAGCACTGAATGCGACAAGTAAAACCCGCTCTTTTATTTTCTCACCGCCCAAACAGAGGATCTCCGGTCATCATTCTTGGGACATCGAGCAACTCTGCTGCGGCAGCTCGCAGGCCGGACCCTTCCCCATCGACCGCTTTCC
>JBBMHQ010068287.1:0-10680 GCA_037834295.1 Postelsia palmaeformis
GAGGGGGAGGAAAAAAAAAAAAAAAAAAAAAAAAAAAAAAAAAAAAAAAAAAAGGGGTTTTGTTTGTACCGTAGGTCCTATTCAATATGGACCCCTGTAATATTGGCCAAGCTGACATCGTGACTGATTTTGGCACCAAAAGGCCAAGGTACAACTAACTGTTTTTTCTACTCTGCCTAGCTTTCAACTGATTTTGGCCAATTTTGAATCAATCAGAGAGGCCATACGCACACTGTTTTTCCGTCCGTATTCGTCTGCCGCCCACAGGTTGAAATTCTTCTGTATTACCGTATGAGCTCTACTCGTACGTCGTACGTAAGAAATCGTATTTGTGCATGCATACATGCCTACGCTGGTTTCAAGTTTTCTTTTTCTTTGGGTTGTGCGCCGTGCTTCAGTTATTTAATTCTCGTAGTTGTCGTGTTGTGTACTCTATTGTTTTTCACAGTATATGGTCACAGCAATCTATTAATAGCACAATGACCTTTATCTGCACCACCCCGCGTCGAGGTGGTCTCAGGTTTGGTACGGCAAGATAATCTCGTGCCGAGCAGGCGGTTCCGCGAGGACGGTCTAGAAGATTTAAAGCTATCAACGGGGGGGAAGGCGCCGGAGTAGATATTCTTCTTAGCGCCCCCGCCTTGGCGAAACAAACGAAGCCTATTAATAGTGACTTTCTGCAGGTCCAAGTGGAGCCCGTGTTATCTACACCATACATAAAACATAACAGAAATAAGATTTTAGAGGCCATGTGGCACGCTTATTGCTCCAGCGCCTTATTTTATTTTTCATTCTCATGGACAGAACACCGCTAGTAGCGCGCGTTTTTCACTTGGTTTAAGTATGTACCTAATTGTGGCTCAAACGGATCAGGTGTAACTGATTTTGGCATTTGCCCTTTTTTTCCCCAAATATTGGAATGTCATAAAATGTGATTTTTTGCTTCTGGAGAATTTCACGAATAGTGACAGAATGCCTCCGTACATTGATATATATCTTCAATTATTTTCAAACTTCGGAAATTATGGAAAAAACGCTCTCCGCAAAGAATGAACCCTATCGGAGAGCTTTTTTCCCAAATGTTCGGCGTTTTTTTCGCGCAATTTTGGTATCTTCAATTTTTTCCTGTGTTTTTTCCAAATATTGGAATGTTTACGAACGTTATTTTTTCGTCTCTGGAGATTTCCACGAATAGTGACAGAACGCCTCCGTATATTGATACATGTCTCCAGTTATTTCCTAACTTCGGAAAGGATAGAAAAACGCTCTCCGATAAGAATCAGCCGAAGTGATTGAAACTCAAATTTACAAGCTGGGTGCTGGGTGCCATGTACAGGAGAGGCAAAACAATATGCACTACGAGTACTGCTGTTGTGCTCAACTTTATCTAGAGAGAAAGGAAAGGTCCGACCAGGTATTGTACGTCCGCGGACGAAGGCTCTCCGCTCTCTTCCTATTTGGTCGATCAAAGACAGGAGAGGTTGGTTTCAGGTACTTGATATCTGTCCGACTAAGCACCGACACCTGAGCCAAACCTCTCCTCTTCTCTCTCTTATTGGTTGGTCGGTCGAAAGAGAGGAGAGAAAGGGTATCAAGTACTCGCATATACCTGAACCAAACCTCTCCTCTTCTCGACCGGCCGAATATGACTCCAACATCGAGAGAGACCAAGCGCCTCCCCTCTCTCCTCTCTTTGACCGCCGAGATATTAAGGGAGAGAGAGACCGATGCAAGGCAAGAACCGTACTGTAGTGGGGATGAGGGAGAAGAGCCTACTGTTGTGTGACCCCAGATCTGATTTCCGACTAGGAAAGAGAACGCGTTCTACCATAGAGGTAGCACAGTTCCGCTATTCGGGGCTCCTTAACCCAAAAACCGTCGCAATGCCAATGTTGTTTCGAAAAATGACCATTTTGCATACTTGGGACATGGGACTTTTCATCGGATGCAATTTTATTTTTGCTGAAGCCAGTTTCCGGGTGAGGTAAGGAGCTCCTCACGTGAGGAGCCTCAGAAAAATTAGGGTGAACCTCTATCATCGTAGAACGCCTCAGGGAGAGGAAAAAAAGGCGAAGCTATTAATAATAATGAATGGGATGGAAGAAAAGGGAAAGGAAACATAAACACCAAACCTCTACTCTCTATCTCTTTGACCTGCCAAATACTAGGGAAGAGAGGGAGATACATGGGATACCCATGCCTTCATGACACCCGGTATATTCAATTCTACAAGTGCACGTAAATATAAGGTGTGATACATCATGGGTGTGAGTGAAGGGTGGAGGGCTCTGTTCAATGCTGAGCCTGCTTGAAAAATCTGCCGTCCTTCCTGCATGCCATGCCACGAGCTAATAATAGTTGCCGGGAGGTGACATTTGCCCGCTTGTGGGCCTATGTAAGCGTGGTTGCACGCGGGTCGAGCTTCGGTTCTGCGCTTGTAAGCCCCAACGCGTCGTGTCCGCTTGGCGCGCACCCAAAAACGCCCGAGGTTGACCTGGCCGCGACTGAAGGGCACTAGCAGTGTCCGCACGATAAGACCGTGGCATCCGCTACAAGGGACGAGCACGAGACCCGTTCTACGATATAAGTAGTATATAGCACTTCAATTTTTCGGAGGCTTGTTCTTACTTAAGAGGCTCCAACAACCGATTTTGAACAAAAGTATCAAGATGAGCCCGATGCACAAAAAAATGGGTTAGGTGTTGATGAATAAATTAAGGAACACATGCCGGTCGCCCCCCGTGGTCCGGTGGTCCCCACGAATGCTACCAAGCGTTGGTGCTGGAGCTCGAATCCCATGCGGGTCGGACTTACCGAGTTTATTCGCAAAAAAAAAACAAGAATGAAATCAACTGCTGAGAGTGCCTCCTATGGCGTGGGTAGGCGCAATTCGATGCGAGTCGACAAGGGAAGAGAGGGCCGAAGTCTTGTCGCGATTAAATAGTGCCTTCTAAGGCAAGAACCGTAGTGGGCAAGAGGGAGAAGAGCCTACTGCTGTGTGACCGCGGATCTGAGTTACGATTATTAGTAGGAAGGAGAGCGAAAAGAAGGGCGGATATGTTCAATAGGGGAGGATGAAGACAATATATTGAAAAATCATCGGGTACAACGATATTGGGTAGCTCCTCGCCTGAGGAGCTGTGTCGACGAGAAATGATTTGGGCTGGAAAGTGCAACCTACCTTCAAACCGTAGCACGGATCAGGGCATCGGGAACGGCTGTCACCCCTGTTCGACTCTCAGCAGAGTGCGCAATGCTTTGGTGTCGACCCCGCCCGCCTGGGGGAAGGGTGATCCCCCGCCCGACGAAAGCCGGACCTGTTTGATGGCTACGTACGCTTCCATACCATATGAAAAAACGCGTACACTACCTTCTACCACCCGCGGTTTGAAGAGGGAAAATGGAGGGGAGAGGTGCGGCCCTCGTTTTTTTTGCCACCCAATTGCAATGTAGTTGGCGGGAACAATACGTTGGGTGCTCTAGATGAACGAACGAGTTCTGGCAGATGGTTTCCCCCCCCAGAAAAAAAAACTAGTTTTAGTCCCCGTCACGCACAACCGTACTGGGTTGGACTAGCAGTGGTAGATAGCCTGCACCATGCCGCCGTGAGCCATTTCGGCAGAAGGCAACCAGGATGGCGATGTCCCCTCTCCCTCAGCAGCGAACTACGCACAGTAACTGAGTTCCACATGATTTCTACTGCCTACACCAAGGCTTGGCTTTTTCGAGCTTCCACGACTGATATACTGTACTTCAAACGCAGACGCTGTTGCGCTACGACTAATAATTGCCTGGTATTGTGTTGCACAAAACCGGCCAGCCATTGGACGGCGCTCGCTTTCCGTCTTCGCCTCAAATACTGAAACCCCCGGGTCGTATACCTGTCCTAAGTTTGGTCGTCGTGTGCATATCTCGGGCAGGGACGCCGCTGCGAGGGGTTTTCAAGTCGGCGCGCTTGAGGCTGGACGACGCATCCGCCGAGCTACGGAGCATGAATGTCGCTAGGGAGAAGGGCATGACGGAACGCATGGAGGAGATGATGAAGAAGGGGAAGGCTCAGTTTGAGCAATTTGACCAGTCAGGAAGTGAGGACGTGCACTGAGCTGGTATCGTGGAGGGGGGGCGGGAGCCGGGGAGCGATGGCATTCGCTCGGCTACGGTGTTCTCTTGTGCTGGTACTTGGTTGACACGCCGCCATGTTTGCTTTCTCTGCTGTGAGCGGGATTTTGCCCTGTTTGTGTCTGTGTTGCTCTCCCATCTTCCACAGCACTGCGTGCGTGCTTCGCGCTTCCACCTGCATCGTATCAAGCGCCTACAACGTTATTGTTGCTGCTGCGCATGTGTGTGTAACCAGTACAGCATCTTGGCTTCGTTGTGCGTGGGTGGGTGTGTTTATTATGTGCTGTCGACCGCGTGCGGCGCGCGAGATTCCGTGGCATACTCTCGACCCAACCCGACCCCTAACCCAGCAAAAACCTTTTTACAGAAGCTTTTTATGTTTGCGCGGCCCTCTCAGAACTGCACCTACGCCTGTCGGAACAAACTACTTGGAATAAGTGTGGAACTATTTTTACAGTATCATAGTAGAAAAAGGTCGAGCCATGTGTAAGATTTCACTCTCTTCTTGATGCCTGCCATGCGTGCGCTTGAACGCATGCCGCATATCGTGGCTTGATTCCCCCGGACCCTACCGCGACATCTGTTCTCTGTCCACCGTTCGACATTCGCAGTACTCACAAAATGCGGCGAGATGAAGCGCCAGCACCCCGAGCTCGTCATCGGCGGGTTCACGCTCGCGGTGGCTCTGCCCTCGGCTCTTGGTGAGACATTGACTAACGCAGCGGTTGTAGCCGCCAGTCTTGTAAGTTTCTATGTCTATGCAATGAGGGCGAGGCGTTCGTGTTTCCTGCGTTTCATTTTGTGCTCTTAGCACTGTTATTTGGGGGGGATCTTCTGCTGCTGTTGTTGCTGTTGCTGTTGCTGCCGGCTTGTCGTCTTTCAATAACGATTGCTCGGACCTGGATAGACCTCAGCGCTCCACCGCGTAGAAAACACCGTGCGCTGTGCTTTGGGTTTCCCCGCCGACAGTCCATTTTCAGACAAACGCACCCCACTCAATCCACTGTAGTTGCGCTGCTGTGCACCCCCCCGCCCCATGAACGTTGGCGTTTTTCAGTTGTTGTTTATATAGCATAATGCACGGTCCTACTTGATCATGTGACTGAGTAGGCCAGCGGATAATGCTTATTCCTATATAACCAACAAAATATATACTTTCGGGTTCACCGGACCTCATAGTTTCTGCCGTCGCCTCAAGTATTGGCGAGAGCGGAGATTAACACCGATACTTGAGCACGTAATACAGAGATCTCGTGGGTATATATATATAAATATCTGCGTGGTTGTACGCGCTTCCAATGAGTGCGCTGAGAGTGCGCACCCGGACCGTCGAATGCTGTGTCCGTTTTATGTTTTGATGTGACAGCTGGGAGGCGGGCGCTACTCAGGAACAGCGCGGGTGCTCTGACGCTCTCGGCCGCGGTGGTGTACGGGGGTGAATGGTTCAAGCGCCGAATGATGACACGGACAGAAGGATGGGGGGGGAGGGGCGACTCCGGGCCACCGCGGCCGTGACGGTAAGGGTACAGTATATATAAGCGGGAGAGTTGGAAGGGTGGGAGAGGGGGGGGTGTACTCGATGGGAGAGATGTACTCGATCTCATGCATGGCCGTAGTCGTATGACCATAGTCCCTCGCATCCCTACACTGCCGGGACGGAGCATGCCGGGTTTTCACCGACCAGGCAGCCATTGCTTGCTTGCATCAAGCGCGAAGCGCCGTGAGGTGTCCGACGAGTCGCATGAAGAGTGAGCTGCATCCTACTGAGAACCGCTTGTCAGGCGGACTTGCATATGGATGACAGCTTCAATGAGTTAATTTAATTTCCGGTGTAGCCACTTCCAGAGACAGCAATGGGACTACTATGTTAGTGCCTCTTGGGCGCCTTACCATGAACACTCCTTATACGATCATTCCCACTTGTGCGGAGTAAAGATTGTTCACCTTGCACAAATGATCCTCTGTAACTCGACAACCAGCTGTGACCGACCGCCAAAAAAGAGCAAAAAGCGTTACCTTACTTGTCTAGCTCAAGCGGTGAGCGGCATGTTTTACAGTGTCGGTGACAACCGACGCCAACCCAACCCATATGCAATTGGGGGAGGGGGGGGTGAATTGAAGCCGGAGGTGGTGGATGCGTAATTTGTTGCTCGTTGCTCAGTTATTGGGTTTCGAGAGGATGACCTGTTTGCGTGAGGTGATGCTCGCATTGTAGGATTAATATCCTGTGGGCTTGGCGTTGCTCACGCCGCGATAGTGGATTTGGTGTGCCCCCTGGTCATCACCGATTCGTGGAGGTTCAGGTGTCCTGGTAGAGGGCGTACGTTTTGTTTTGTTTTGTTTTGTTTTGTACGTCGCAACTTGAATGTACAAAGGAGTCAGCACAGACTTGGCGACGCCAGAAGAGGCGTCTATCGGATGGCGGCGGGGTCGCAACGTCGGACGTGCACAACGCTATCAGTCGTCGAAAAAGCCACAACATTAATGCCCGGTATAGCTCTCACGCCTGATGCATGCGCGCGTCGCGTCCGCCCCCCCCCCCCAACTGGGTGTAGGTGTACGCGTCAGTGATGACAAGGGCATTGCGAATCTGTGGCCGCGGTAAGCGTCGCAGGCGATGGCGGCCCGAGGATGGCGCCGGCTGATGGGGCGGCAGTGTGTGTGATGTCCATCGTCCGCTGACGATGGGTTCTCTTAGAGGTCACACGGCAGGCCGCCGCATCGGAGTTTATTATTTTGGCACCTTTACCTCACGGCTTGCATCAATTGGTGGTTTCGCTCTTGCCGCGGAGGGTTCCGATCCGGGCGTTGCTTCTTTTTTCGTTGGTGTTTGTGAAGTTCTCTCCCGTTCTGTCTTCATCTCTTTCTGGCGGTGTGTTCGCTGCTGGCCGGGTTACGGCTGTTCGTGGTGGGGCCCCTTTGCGGCTGGCGGCGCCTTTTCTTGGAAGTACGCGCGCCCCCGGTTCTGTGCCGTGGCGGTGTTTAGCTGTCGGAAAGTCTCGCGTCGGGTTCGCTGTACCGGTAGATGCCGTGTTGTCTGCTCTTTACAGCCAGGGAGAGTTACTGTGTAGTCTGTTTTGTGTCCGCTGTTTTGCTGCTTTGAGGGGTTCTGTTTGTTTTCAGCGGGTTTTTGTTTTCTTCGCTCTGTTCTCCAAGACACAAAAGAAGGCAGTAAACACCCCATCAGCGGGTCGTTTGCATCTTTTCGGCGGGCATCTTGCCGGTCAGCGCGGTCAGCCGGCACTGTCATATACGTGCTGGAAGTTGGGCATGCCAAGCAATCCATTTATACGTGCTGCTCTCGTTTAGTCTACAGTATTAATAGGTGGAGCTTCGGTCGGGCTATTGATTGTCGAAAGGCACTTGTCATTGTATCCTGTTTATCCTCCGTATTAGCCAGTATAGACAGGGAAGGATGGTAGACTTCCTCATGTACCTCAATCTCGCCTCTGGAGGATACCCTCGGTATATTCTCCCACCCCTCAGCTACTTTCAGCCGCGGGAAAATGAGTTGTTCAGGTTCGGTCCTCGAGTGCTATCATGTCGATTTGGAAGATCATGGATCGTACAGCAGTTTCTCATGCTTTCCTCTTCCTCTTCTCCTGTTGTCCGTGCGGAACGTCGCATTGCCCCGTCATAGTTTTCCTGCGCCGTTTAGCTGTTGGTATTTGCGAGTCGCCCATTGGTTCAAGTCGCGAGCGTTCTCTGCCCCCTGCCTGTTGCATGCCTTCGTCATGATGCCTCATAGAGGAGAGGACACAGGGATGTCGATGCTAGCCAAGGCAAGCTTCTTCTTGGTGAAGTTCTTCTTGTTGCTTATCTCATGGAGAGCTTATCAGTGTACGACAGGAACAGAGTGAGATCGGGAGGGGGCAGTTTCTCGTGAACCATGTATCTTCACGTATGTACGATCTACGGAAACGTTTCCATTACTACTACTGTAGCACGTCACGTGATCTCCTATACGCGAAGGACGTATTTATTTGCCTATCTTTTCATACTCTGGTACAACTGCATCCCCTCATAGCTACGTGATACCATCACATTAGCCCACCCTGAATAGTCGTGGATGCAGATCACGCGACGATGATGGCCATGTCATCCAAGGAATCGGAAAGGGAGGTCGAAGGTGCGGCTAGTCGAAACACATTATATGAGACTGAATATACCCCACGTCTCGTAATGAAGCTCGAGCTAATAGAAAGCTTTTGATAGCGATGTGCTGTTTCCGGTCTAATGCTTGTGGGGTACAAAAACAAGGTTAAGGCGGTTGAACTGCAAAAAAAATGTTACAGATGATACTCACAAGCTGGGCTGTTGGAGATGTGCTCATAGTTCATCATGAAGATAGCCTGGAACAAGGTGCACCAGGCTCAGTGATGACGTGGTCCTGCCGACGACGCCCAATATCATCATGATGCCTCATACAGGAGAGAACACAGGGGTGTCGATGCCGGCCAGAGCACGCTTTTTTGTAAAGCTCTTCTTGTTGCTTATCTTATTCATCGAGAGCTCAACTAAGGTACAAGAACATGTTGAGATCGAGAGGGGGCAGTTAAATACCATTCTGTCCCCTGAACCATGTATCTTCATACAGTACGATCTACTGAGACTTTTCCGTTACTATAACAGCACGTGGCATGATCTCCTACGCGTAGTTTGTATTTGCCTATCTGCTCATACGTGTTGCATCCCCTCATAGCTACGTGATACTATCACACTTTGTTTTGTCCGCGTCCTTGAACAAGCGGAGCGAAGAGCCTTGTTCATCATAAGAACGAGTGCTTGATGCGAAGCATACTATACCACCAGTAGTACCACACCTACCTGATGAAATCTGGCACCGAAGCGTAGCCAAGCCAGCGTTGGACGGAAAACTCATAAGGAAGTTGATATAAAATACCGCCGAAGCGACACCGTCACTAATCGGGAAAAAAGAGTACCAGATATGGAGTACGAATAAATCGGGCTCTGCTCTTTGTCGCCGGCGGCATCAAAGGATTCAGGCTGGCACATCATCACCACATGGAAACTACCACTAAAACTCCAGTTGTTCTACGCGGCACCCCTCCTTGCGATATGTCTGGTACAAGTATCTTGTATCATGCTTTCATACGCCATGCTATCATACGCCAGCATCGAGACATTACATTTTTACAAGGAAAATCCACGCCTCAAATAAAAATGAACAGCTCGAAAGGGAAAAGTAAGTCAATGCCATTTCTTGGGGCTGCACTACAATACGACAACATCCATCGTCGTACGACGTACCAGGTAGTGATAACTTACCTGATACCTGGTTTACATATAAATATGCCCTGCTACGTGTCGACACCCATAAAGCCCGAGCTTTGATGAGCAGATACGCACAGCAGTTAGTTGCTGCAGCCGCCGCACAGACACGATGCAAAAACCAGTAGATATCAATACAGCAGTACGAATAGTTGGTTTCATATCAATATATTAGTTAACAATTGGTTCCAACGAACCCAACAAGAATCCAGCCGCAACAGACAGCCGCACACGAGACACACATCTCCCCTCCCCTATCCCCTATACATGACACACACATCTTCTTGAGAATGGAACTCCACAAACCCGAAAAGCGAAATATAGAAAAGAGGCTCCTCCTTCGCAGCCTCGACCCACGGGAGACACTGCGCCTGGGAGTGTTTTGAAGTCAACAATGGCAGGGCGATCTTCTCGTAAGGGTGGGCGTGGCACCGGCAATGAGCGCATTCAGGCGCTCGTCGAGCAAAAACTATCGGAAGGTCTGCAGTACGAGGCTTTGCAGCTCTACCGTGGCGTCGTATCTCGAAAGTCGGCGAGAGGGGACGACAACACAGCTTTGGCCTTGGCGGAGCAGGGGATCTGCGTGCTCCTGAAAGCGGGCTACGCGGATTCTGCGACGGAGCTGGGTAATGTGCTGGTGGGTATACTCAGCGATCACGAGCTGACGCCTACGGAGGAGCGCGTGGACGCGATAAAAAGGGTCAGCACCATGTACGACGAGGCAAAGCGCCTCGCCGCACTTGCAGAGGAGGATCGAAAGGCACAGCTGGAGGAAGAGGGGAGGGGGCAGGAAGAGCAAGAGCGGGCCGGGGGAGGTGCGGAGAAACAAGCGAACGAGGCGAATGGGAAGATCGACAGCAATGCAACGCGAGGGATGCCCTCTATTGGAACGCTGCAGGTGTGAGTGGAATAAAATGCTTAAACCACGGGTTGCCTCCAGCCTGCTTCGTACACGTTGACTGCTGGGGTTTGCTCCTCTCTCGGCAGGAGGAATACTCTCACGTCCATCTTCCCCCATGCAACGTACTCACACTCCTGCTACACGTGGACGAATCCCGTGTGTGGGCACGGGCACATCGCCAAACACCGAGGAGTGGTTCTCTTTCGAAAATGCAGAGGTGCTGATATATATCATCCAAACCCGCGGGCGCCTGTGGAAAAATACAACGCTGCTTGTGCACGTGGCGAGCAAAGCGTGCCAATGATGTACTACAACAGCACAGCACTGCCGCTCGGCGGGGGAAGGGCCCGCGTTTGCGCCCTCTCGGC
>JBBMHQ010068298.1:0-13443 GCA_037834295.1 Postelsia palmaeformis
GCACAGTACAATCACGGCTTGTCGTCGAGGAGGGAGACAAACGCCGTGTTGGAGAGGGTGATCAAGGATGTCGAGACAGACAGCGTCGAAGGCGAGAAGCTGACACGTCGAAGTGCATTCACCCTCGTAAAGACTGCAGTGCTTCCGTGCGTGGGCTGAGATGCTCCCGTGCGCTGATCTCCACGGCCACCAGTCGAGGGCAGCGAAGACCTTACCGGGAGCGCTCTCGCGTACCGCATGCCTTTCTCCCTGCAGTTATGTGAAACTCGCCAAGGATCAGGTCGTATCTTGTGGAAGGGTTATGAAAACCGAAAAAATATCGACTATTTCGAGCCTCTAAACCAGACGTGCTTTTTTTCAAATCACGATCTTCCCATGACCTGAATTTATCAGAATATGTTTGGTCAGTTCTCATGAATATTCGTGGGCGTTTGGGAAACGGGGACAGCGTACGGTTCGAAAAGCTGGCGGGTGCGCGCTCTTACCCAGAGAGAGACAGCTGTCTGTAGCCTGAAGCAACTCTCTGTGAGATACCAGACAGCAGCACACGACAATGGCCAACCTTCTTCTCAAGCTGGAATCCAACACCTTCTTCGAGTACAGCATGAAGAGGCTGGAGCCCACTCTCAGAAGGGAAAAACAAGCTCGACCACTCGAGTGCGCAGTACGTGGCGGCGTACTGCGTATGCCTCGGAATGGGGTACGACAATATATTTGAAGATTCCGCAAGCCTCCTTGTTGCAAACATCCAGAGCGAAGGTGGAGCAGCTGCGCTTGGTGCGTGCTATAGTACGCCGCCAGGGCGAGCTTGCTTTTTTGCTCAAAAGTGGATCCAAGCTTGAGAGGTGGCGTGACCGTGTTGCCGTGTGCTGCTATCCAGTAGCTCACGGGCAAGTTGCTCCAGGCTCCAGACAGCTGTGTTTCTGCGAGAGAGAGCGCGCGCTCGCCAGCGCCACATATGCTGCCCCCGTTTCCGAAGCGCCCCCGGATTTTCACAAGAACTGGCCGAAAATATTCTGAGAAAAAAATCAGGTCATGATAAGGTTGCACGCCTCGGACAGACAGGTAGGTCATTATCTATCTGATCTGTCTACAGATATATAATCTAGTTCCCTACCTGCAGTTGTGAGAGGTTGTGCAGGATCTGCATAAAGCGTATCAAAATCCCAGAAAATACGAGCTAGATAGCGCGGAATGTACGGACTCAACCCGGCAACAACTAGAAGTTAGTACAAGACTAAGAGTAGATGATCTATATGCCCCGCGTGATCTGGATCATGAACAAGTGGGAATCGATAATCCGTCCGAGATGAGAAAGGTTGTACTGATCTGAAAAACATCAATCACGTCTGGTTGTGAGGCTCGATTTTTTTTTTCGTTTTCGACTTTCAAGACCCTCCCATAAGAGATGGCCTCAGGAAGTTGACTTCCTTATTTAGTTCTTGCAAATCAAGAACGTATCACCACCGTGGGATTTGCAACTCACGGGAACCAACCCTAGCAGCATTATAAGGAAATATATTAATACGTGGGACCATAGTAAATAGGACCAAACATTACTAGTAAAGACAGGTGAATATATGGGTTTTTGTGTGTACCGTAGGTCCTGGTATTTACTATGGCCCCCCGTCATAGACCAACGGGGGGGAATATGTAGAACACCTACTAATAGTATACACACAGCAGTTATATGTATTATAAACGCTACAGATATTAATAGTAATGAGCAGTACCGAGATGCACCACAAGAAAAACGAGTGCTACCAAGAACGGGAGCGGAGATTCACAGAACTAAGTCTAAGACACCTCGACGCGCCTAGATGCTGAAAAAAGCGTCTCGGCGTCGGTGAAAAACGCGCCATTCCCCCCCCCCCAAAAAAAAAAAAAATGGCCGGAAACACAATCCCCGTTTGACGTTGAAGTCAGACTTCAACCGGAGGTTATTTTTCCGTTCAGGATTTTCTGTCCACGATGGCACCACTATGGACCTGAATGTAAGGAACGTCAGGTCTTATTTTGAACACCTAAACGTACGATATATTTGCCTTAATGGCGGTATATTCTACCCCTACCGTGTACCCCTCGGGGCGGCGAGTCTTCCTATTGGGGTTGAGGTTGGGGGTCGTAGTTAGGGCTAGGGTTGGGCATGGAGTTCGGTTTAGGGTTGGGATTCAGGGTTGGGGTCAGAGATGGGCGAGAACTGGGGTCAGAGGTGGGGTTGCGATTAGGGCTGGGGTTGTCGGTTTGGCTCGGGGATAGGGTTGGGGGGAGCCTTGGAGTTGGGGTTGGAGTCGGTTTCGGGAATGACGTTGGGTTTAGTCCTGGAGTTGGGGTCGGTGTTAGGTTGGGGTTGGAGCTAGGCTTGGGGTTGAGGTTAGCATTAGGGTTAGGGTTGGGGTAAGATTTGGAGTTGGGGTTAGGGTTGGGTTTTGCAGTGAGGTTAGGGTTGTGGTGGGGGTGAGGACTTCGGTTGGGGTTGAAGTCAGGGTTGGGATTGGAGCTAGGGTTGGGGTCGAGGTTGGTGTTGGGGTCGGTGTTGGGGCTAGCGTTTGGGGCAGAAGAAGCGGTGGGAGGGGGGGTTAGAGTTCGCGATAGGCTTTGCGAGAGACTTTCTGTGGCCGAAGAGCATCACTAAAGTGAAGGCGAACAACGCAGGAACGGGGATGACTTGCTTTGATTTTGACGCAGCAGCTGGCTGCAGAGCATATACGACACAGTGGACCTCAAACTTCCGCGTCTGCTTTCTCCGAGAACCCTTTACTCTGTTTCGTAGAGTCTCGTCACCACATAACGTGGAAGTAAAAACGCCACTAGGGGAGAAAAACAAGATTGTGGAGCCTTTAGAACAGAGCACGTGCCAACACGCACGCTAGCACTAAATCTTCGCAACGCCAAGGGCGCAACTGCCGAGCGATTTATTTTTTCTTTCGTTTTTTCATTCCCATGTATATTCTTCGCCCTTCATTTCTCTCTCGGTCCCATCGATTGTCGTAACTCAGATATGGGGGTCACATGGCAGGCAGAGGCTCTCCTCCCCCCTCCCCACTACGGTTCATGGTTTCATTTTTATCGCGAGAAAGACTTTACCCCTTTCTTTCCTCGTCGACTTTCGCCGAATGCATCTACGATAAGATGCGAACGCGACCTCACCAAATACCCCATTCTTGTTGAGTGTGACATGCCGCCATGCCCCCCCCTCCCATTCCTGGGAGTAAATCGGCCCTTGAAATTCGTCCCAGGCAGTGTCTCAAGTGTGGTTGTTATGCGTGATGTCATACATGGTAACCGCGCGGAAGAAAGAAGCAAGACATGTGCCTACACACCACAAAAAAACGCTATAATATAATCTTGTCGCCAACACGACGGACCCATAAAACGTATTTCCATGCCATATTTATATTCATTTTTTTTTCTCACTCATCACTTTCACTTTACGGCTTTTAACTTGCAGGAAGTTTTACCTTCAGCGGTCTTCTTCTGGACAAGCCGTGGTCACAGGTGTCGCCCCTACACCCCCCCGGTACGTGCCTCCATTTTTTGTCGCGCATAGGGTTCAGTATTCCCACTGCTCGTCGATTTTCATCTTACTCACGCTTTCACGCTTTCCGCTCATCAATTTTTGGTGCAAGAAAAAGCCCCCGAGCATGCACTCGGTGGTGCTCGAGCCCACGAAATTGATCTTAGTAGGCACGCGGACCACCTACCAAGCCACCGAGTCATGTACGGTTTGGTTCTGATTATTACGATAGGTTTCCCTGTCACAGGATCGGATCATTTTCCGTATCGTGAGTATTCGTGATAGAATCGCGAAGACATGTGCATCGCCGGGCTCAAAACGGCGATCGAGAAACGCAGCAAACTGCAGTCAACAACACGTCCAACACCCAGAAACCCCAAGTTTGGCTCACGGAGTAAAATAAAGGACAAACACTCGGTGAGATGGAGGAGTCCGTCGAAGTGTTTTGTGGAGACGTCCCCGAAGCGTTTTGGCACAACCAGCCAAAGAGTATCGTGCATCGCCCCTGCACGCGATGCATACATTCGCGGGGATGCTGCTGTTGCTGCCTGCGGTGAGCCTGTCTGAGTGAGACGGATGAAAAATATCGATGACCTACCAGTGGTACGCTGCAGCACCAATGGCGGCAGTACGACAGCGGACGAAAAAAACTATGTCTCGACCCTGACGGCCGCCACACACACAATACACCAACGCACTCACTCATCTACGCACCAACCCACTAAAGGCACACCCACCAATCAATCCACCCACACACCCGCCAATAGTGCACCACGACAGTACAGCAGTACGAACAGCAGTTGATAAGTATCAGCGGGTTCACTGCCCAGTTCGGGGCGCTGCAGCACCAGCGGATATTTTGCTTCGGGAAACACGTGGTAACCACCCCAGGCACCAACCAACCTCCCCCCGACCCGCCACCTACCCGGCACCCAACGATCTACCTACCCACTGCAGCAGGTACAGCATCAGACCTGGTAGGAAAGGAGCAGTTTGCTGGTGGTGGTGCTGCTGCATCGTACCGGGGGAGTTCCGTTTTTTTAACAATCCGCCGTCTCAGGGGCAACTTTCAACACCCCCCGTCTTGCCGAGTGAGGCAGCGACGCTGCCATCACTGGGGACCATAGCAAAAAACTACAAAATATCGCTGGGGAAATATGCAGTTTCTTGTCTGTAGTGTAGATCCTATTAGCCATGGTTGCCCGGTAACAGTAGTGTATTCAAGAAATCATCAAAATGATGCTTTGCTGGTGCTGCGCAGCAAGCAGCACCCGGTATACATCGATTTCATCGCGATCGCGATCGCAGCAGTTCACACGTCAGACTTGATAGACCATCTACATACAGATCAGATATATCGACTACAGTAGACTCTATAGCTGCCGTTGTGAGACATCGTGCAGGACATGTGGCACGATGGACCGCAAAAGGCAAAAAATAACCCGCGGCCCGCAGCCGATTTGACCTCCAGCAGTGCACACGTTAGACTTGATAGATCATTTACAGACAGATCAGATATATCGTCTATTAATAGACTCCATAGCTGCCGTTGTGAGACATCGTGCAGAACATGTAGCACACAGCTTCCAACCCAGGAAGCATGTTATATGTACATATCATGCACACCTTTACGCCTCTCCCCCGGCAATGTGAGGTGGATCATTCAGATCAGGAATACATCTCCCTTGAAAGATCTAGATCATGATCGATGATCTGTACGACGTGCGAAGCACTTTCGCGACCTCGAGTTATAGATGTACGTCGTGTCGTAATTTCAGGAGTAAGTACGCAACATGCTGGTACATGATGAGTTTGACAGTGTGCCCGCAAAAAACAAAACACGACTTACGAGTACCGGTAATATGGTAGGTACTGGTATTCAAAATAAATAAATGATTATTTCCCAAAACATGAATACACCCACTCTTTGAAATTCTGCAGCTTCAGACTTTGTCTTCCTCACATATATATATATATATATACTCGGAGTATATACGACCTGCATTTCTTGAATGAGGCCAAATAAAACCCTTAGTTCGCGCAATCGAAGTGCCACACACAGCTTGTAAATAGGAGTTTCGACGAAATCCTCGATCTCACGGCTGTTGCTCGTAAAAATGTTATAAATATCCTCGGTACATACTATTTCCATTTTTCGCTCTCAAGTATCTGCAAATACTGCTGCTGTCAAAAAACATAAACTGATTGACAACGTCGTACACGTACGACAATACACAAGATACAGACCACAAAGGTATACAGCAGCCAGTACAAGGTATTGTTGCTGTTGTTGTTGTTGTTGTTGTTGTTGTTGTTGTTGTTGTTGTTGTTGTTGTTGTTGTTGTTGTTATTGTTGTTGTTCTCGCATTAACTCTCAAACGATAAGGAGTCCGTGGTCACACAGGTATACGATACGGCATGTACTGACTGCTGCGTACCGCAAACGCCAGATAGAGGGGGGCAAAAAGAACACCAGAGCGCATGAGTTTTGTGGTGGTATCCATCCGGAGCTCAGCGCGCAGAGTGGGCGGCATGTTGGTATACAATACGTGATACGTGATAGGTTTTGCGTGGGGGCGAGCTGGAGCGGAGATGCGACTCCCACCAAGAATCAAAAACCGACCATCCACGACGACGACGCAACACAACGCAAACACGAACGATGACACCCGAGGGATCAAAAGAGCGGCCACGAAAATAAAACGTGATGGAACCATCACAGGGCAGCACCAACCGGCATGCCCATCTCTCCTTTGTGCGGGGCACGCCGGCACGACGGCACGGCGCACCTGCCTGCTCTTGTGCAACGCCTGCTCCGGGTCGTCAGCATTTATGTTGTGGCATGCATGACGCACGCACGCACGCACGCACGCACGCGCCTGGTAGATGGTAGATGGTAAACACGTGGTGCCCACAACCAAACTGGTGGTACGCATATCGAGCGCCACGTACCAGCAGGGCATGAATTAGCCGTTGCACCGCTACTGTGTTGCGGAGACGCAAGTTTTTTGTTGAAATGCCGGTTTCCGGCAACACGGCTTTTTCGGCGCCGCTACTTTTTGCCGCCGCAGGCGGCGTCATTTTGGAAGTGTCTATTTCGCCCGAGAGGCGAAAAATTGTACATACGTTGATCGACACTTCAATTTGCGATTTTTTGTAGGTTTCCTCTGTCTCACAGTCTTTGACCACATAATCAGTACCTGGTATCTCTTTAGGATAAGGAATCAGGACGGACACAGGGTGTACTACTGAAGCTGGGTAGAAAAGACGATTTAATGTGAAGACAACAATAACAACAACAGCGTAGACTTGGCGTAGGCGAAAAAAAAAGGAAGTTATTTTGGACCCTATTTTCTATTGCCAGCGAAGTTTTGCTTTTGTTTGTGGGGCCTTTTTTTAATCTAGATAAATCCTCGAATAATAAGTAGGAGTAGTATTTTACTTTGTAGGTGTTTTGTTGTTCTTCATTCTTTTTCGTACCAGGTATAATCGTTATATCATACGCCGTTGTACGTCCTGTTTGGACAACGTATATTAATCGACTCTTTGTAGACTTCGTTCAAATTGTTTCTATTTTACACTCGGGAGAGCGAAACACTACTACTACACCCATCCCGACGCTCTGTTTCAAGGCTCGGGAAGCCGCTATAATACTAAGAAACCAACGTGTGGAATACATCGTAAAGTGATTTTCGAATGTATACTCACACACATCATATGTCGAACAAAACGACCTCGAGATGCCTGTTGCGCAGCAGACGCTCAAGCCCTATATAACGGCCTCGGGTGCGTGTCACACGTTCGTACATACCAGGTATGAACTACAGGCGGTGATTGATACCAGGTATATCCCAGTGTGCTGTACAGCTAAAAAGCCGTATCATATGCATGCGGGCACAAGAGTTTGCGCCTGATGACGCCCGCTCATTGAAGCGAGCCCAAGGCCTTGGTATTCGATTGGTGGGCAAGGACGTTCGTGCGCAGACAGTTTTACAATGAGCGAATGCAAAGCACCGCCCCCGGGCCTGCATATGAGCATCGTAAATGAAGAGGGCGCTATGTGCTGGATGGACTAGTAGACCAGGAGCGGGCGCATACTCAATAGAAAAGCTGGAATTACCATGGCACTATGATACAGGCACGTATAAGCGCTGTACCTGGTAGCTACTTACAGTAGTAGTGGCAGAATAAGGAGATCGCTGCCATACTAATTTATGGCCGGAAAAGGAGGCGTATCACCGATCGATATGAGGGGAGAAAATAAGATAACGTACGAAGCTGAACGGAAGCCTCTGTGTTGTAATGCGTCTATTGATAGTCAAGATTTTCGGGTCCGGAATATTCGTTCGAAGGAAAATGAAACATTGAGACGTAAAAGGGTATTGTTCAAGGTCAGCTGACCAGAAAGAAAATGACTCGTACATCAAGGGACCGCGGACAACGATCGACAGAGGCTTTGTTAATCAAAGAAGTCGGTTGACAGACTTTGAACCGCTTGAACAGACAATCTGCCATGAGCTCCAACACCAGAAGTAGTGTATTCAGTCTTCGATTGGCCTTGACAGGCCAAAACTTGACTGTCAACCGCCTAATTTGCTATTATTAAAAGATCTCTGCATCTCTGCATCAACATAATGGAAGGTTCCGTGAAGGAACCGACCGAGCGAACGTCGTGCGTTGCAGGAATGAAGCTCAGTGGCAACATCAACTTGAAACGGTACATTTCCGGTGTCCGGTCTCCTGCAAAAATTGTATTCGGATGCGGACCAGTCTCCAGATTCCGGATAATAATGTGGTGGTCTCATCAGGATTGATTATTGGTGAGGGGCCCCGCGGAGAGGAACAATCTCCGGTCATTAATGAAACGCATTTCAATTATATTTTTGTGAAAAAAAAGTCTCGAATACAGATTCCAAATTCTCGATCTTCACCGGGGGTGTGCAGGTGTGTCGTTTTTGTCCTGAAAACAGGACAAAAAAAACGGACTCGTATCACACAGGTACCTTCGTACGCGTTTCACAGTCACCCAAAGAGGTTGACCGCATATATTGCGTATTGCTGGCGACCGTAGACTTGACATCCGAGTCTACATTTTTACTTACTCTACACCTACCACGACCATGAGCATAGTTTACACGATTAATTCGTGTGAAAACAGGTATCCATATATAAAGGATGAAGTGTGAAAAGTGGAACGAAGTCGTGTGGCCCTAAAAGGCCCAGTGTGGTTCCAGTATTTGAGAGACCGAAACGTTTTCTTTGCCCTGCAACTGGACGGCCTCGGACTCCGATTTTCTCCGACTTGGGGGGGCGGACGGCGGAGTACACGTATACTTATCGAATCAATGCTGGAGACTAAAACGCCCTCCAGGGTAAAAACGGTTCAGGGTGCTATTTCAGCGAAAATGGGCAAAAAATGGGCAAAATGCCTCCTCCTGCCAAAACCAAGCCGGCGAATAACGCCCCGGGCACGCGACCCCCCCCCCCCGTTCCCTCTGGCTTCTTGGGATAAACACCCCGGAATCAAGCCGGCAACTCGTTTGTTTGAGTGGGGTGGGATAAGTGGGTGTGCTTCACATGGCAAAAATAAGAAGGAAAAAAAAGGTGGATGTGTGTGTAGGTGCATGGTATGAGCAACAAGCAGCAGTGAGCGCAGACACTTCGCACGCTCAAACACGGGAAAGTCATCGTTGACTCCTGCAGTTCTACGCGGCTAGATAGTTACTTGTTATTGTTCTTTTCGTTGGTGGTGGTGGTGGTGGTGGCGGCGGTGGTGATGGTTGTGGTGGTGGGGGTGCATATTCGCATTGAAAAGCCGCTCTGGGCATCCCCTCCATGATCACAAACTATTATTGATAATAGGATAGACAATCGGAGAGAGAATAACAGAAAAATGTGATTATTCATACATCAGAGACGTCCATCTTTTTTATATCGCCCCGGCGAGCGTTTTTTTCAAGGAATGTGTTTCCGGGATACGCCTAGGGCAATTGGTAAACGCCCCGGCACGCCTTTTTACCCTTGGAAAGGTCATGGCGCCCCCAGGGCGTTTACCAAGACTACTACAGTATCTGTATTTTTTTAGTTTTGTCCACTTGGTCCACCTGTATGTGCACCACAAAAAACAAAAAGTGACGAATGTCGTTTTTTTCCGAATGCGCTTGAATTCCAGCGATATTTTCGAGGGTTCGGTCGACGACAGCGTATTCGGGACTAAATACCGTAGAACAAGCGAGACAACACAACCCCCTGGGACATTTTTTTCGAGCCGAATTTCTCCGGAACGAGGGGGGCATACACGGCGAAAAATCGCGGCTCCGGAAAAATATCGTCGTGGTCTGCTTCCAGAGGCAGCTTGAGAACCTATCGTCGAGATATTTGTGCGTGGGTGCATCGCTCGGCATCAGCACTCTCCTCGTTGTGGAGAAAAATAACTTGAACGAAAATTCGTCCCTCAGAGGTGCGTTGCCTTGCGTGTTATGCGGTATGCACAGCAGCACTGCTGTCGGGTATACCGGCGGTCTATAGACGAGTGGGGTTCGAGGTTCGGGACGCTTGCTCGCCTAGATTTGGTGTCACATACACCTCCTGTATGGGCGTGAACACGCCGGGTATTTACCACCGTTTTTAGGCGATAAACTGCCGTATGCTAACCGACCACATGAGCAAAAACTCGTATACCACTCTGGCCGGAAATGTACTAATAATACTATGGGTGACCATAGTAAATAGGACGGACCTACGGTACACACAAAAATTTATATGTTTTCTACTTTTACTTAACAATACTTGGTCCTATTTACTATTGTCACCCGCAATACTCGTTCGGACTCGGATGTATGTGTGTTGTCTTCTCCTTAAATCGTTCTTTCTGCCCAACTACATCACCATTCCATCAGTACACCCCAGTGTTTGTCCTAATTCCTTATCCCAGAAAGATACTAATGCTGCGGTAACACACTGTGAGACAGAGAAAAAAACACAGCAAAAATAATCGCAAATTCATGGGCGAAGCAAGTGGCTTGCCAGCGTACCGGGTACGAGAACACAACAGCACACCAACAGCACACGGCTGACCAAAAAAAAAAGGCAGTGTAATGCAATGCAAAAAAAAATGAAATGAATCAGAATATAAGTGACGCGAGGATACCAGAAAGGCTGCTATTAATACTATATAGTGAAAACAAAAAAACGTGCTCAAGAAGAACAAATTTATAACAGCTGCACGGACGAAGCAGCGCGAGGGAAAGGAATATACTAACATGAGGACGGTGGGGGGGGGGAGGAAACAAGGAGGGAGACTAGGTAAAAAGCAAAAGATGAGAGAGAAGACGAAAAACACAACCAAGGCGGCGATAATAATATGGGTGCCCGTCTCGGTTACAAAACCTATTCGGGGACCTTGCCACATCCTCGGCCGTCTCCTTCTTGCTACGGTCGATAGCGAAGTCAAGTGCCAGTACAGCCGCAGTCGTACCCTCTCCCACAGCTCAACGAGAAACAAATAAAAAACTACCATCATTCAAGAGTTAGCCGGATCGATAACTTGCCGCCCGATCTATAGTTTCGTTCCTGCGTACGTCAACAGTACGGCTGCCCCCTCCCTCCCCCCCTCCACTTGTCGCCGCGCTTGACGTCCTGAGCTGCGTGGCGTAGCCAGCCTCTCTTCGCCTCGCCCTCGTGCCACCACGCGATATAACCAGTCCGCCGCTTCGACGACCCCTCGATACCGCTTTCCACTCTCAGGATGTGAATAGAAAAAACGGGGTTGTTTACATCTTGTTTGTTGTTGTTGCTCTTGTTGCTTTTGTTTCAATAGATTACACTGAGTTCCTCCTTACTACTACGAGGGACCATAGTAAAAAGGACCAAATATTGGTGGTAAAATAGGGAAATATGTTGGTCTTTGTGTGTACCGTAGGTACTATTTAATATGGCCCCCCGTAAATAAAGATATTGTTATTATTTCTTTTGCCATCTGACAATGTGCAGCATGATCTTCAACATTGATCACTCACAATTTTCCCGAAATAAGAAAACCTCGGAAACAAGAGGAAATATATCTAAGGCTAGAATGAACATACCCAGGAACATAATGCTCACTTTTTTATACCAGGTGCGTACCGGTAGGTGCTCAGATAATTGGGCGTAAAACTGGTGTTTAGCGCCGGCGCTACGCAGGACCGTGGGCCAGTAGGATGATAGCCAACATGCAAGGAAGGTCAAACAAGGATGGTCATTCGTATTGGTGTCACGATGAGGTTCCAAAGACTCGGGTCATGTTGCTCTTACTTGCGCGGTACACGGTAGGTATTTTTTATTTTGGCGGGCCCATGCATATTGCTGCTGACGTGCAATCAGTATGGTACCCACAGGTAAAAGAAAAAAGTACATGTGCTGATGTTACAAGCAGTATCATCTACCAGGTACTCGTATAGTACTATTAATACTATCAATGTTAATAATGAGGAGTTTTTGAGGCTAGGAGGGCGTTAGCCCGACAGCCTCAATAGATGCTCTTCTATAACGGATCGTGTGTATACCCGTCTGGGTACACCCACAAACGGACAAAAAACTGTTCTGAAAGCTGCCAGAGCGTGGCTTTATAGATAATATTGAGGTTTGTCCGTCCATCCCTCTGTCCGTTCGCTTTTCTTCTTTGGGGGTGCGACGCGTACCCGGAACCGATTCAGACACGCTCGGGACCGATAGACGCCTGCTATTTTTGCGCACCGTCCTGTAATGCTCGTGTCGAAAGCCGTGCCGAGATCTTAGAGCTAGGCGGTAGTGACTGTCATAATAGGTTGCCAATTTTTTGTCACTGAACAAAGGAAACAATACGCAGTCACTGAGACTTTGGACTCAACCCTCCGATCTCTCTCGAGCACCAAGTCACACACACGCAGATTAGTAGCTGCACCACGAGCGAACGCCACCACACCACCACTAGTAGCTATATCGAAGATGCCCAGTCTGGCAATAGTCCTATCCTGGTGATGTTGGTACTGGTGGTGGTTGCAGCAGGTGGCAGGTGTGATGACGGCGGTGATGGTGGTGTGACTTGCCTTGCGCTGCCTCTCGAGAACGAAGAGCACAGAGTAGCACAAACCAAGACCACGTCACCACCACCACCAAACACCACCCCCACCACCACCACTATTGATAGTAAATATATCGAAGATGCCCAGTCTGGCAATAGTCCTATCCTGGTGGTGTTGGTCCTGGTGTTGGTCCTGGTAGATAGCTGGTACCTGGAATATATAGCAGCAGTGCTTGGTACCTCGTACATAAAATGTATCAGGTACGAGGTACCTGGTACCTGGTATATACAGCAGCAGTGCTTAGTACCTGGTATGTACCAGGTACTGCTTTTTAAAAATACATATTTATGGAAGAATATTCTGCACTTGTTGTATACCGGTAGATGACTAAATGAAAAAAGGGGGGGAAAAAGCGCGTGCTGAGGATCGAACTTCGGGCACAAGTTCGGCAGGGATATATGCTATTAATACCACTACGCCACATGCGTCACAAGATAAATATCTTCGAGATATTTTAATACATACCAGTAATTGGTACCACAATATTGCGACCAGGTAATGATTACTGTAGACACTACAGCACTACTCTCCTGGAGAGCTGTGAGATCCACTGCACAATAAAACAGAACGATTTCTGAAATGATGCAGAATAATAACACAAAACAAAACACAAATTAAAACCAGGACGATTTCTGAAATAATGCAGAATATTACAAAACAATACACAGAAATGGAGGGGATGGCGAGGCTTTTCCTGCCGGGATCTCTTATTATTCCTGGTTCACGTGCAACATTATTATTGGTAGCATCCCCGGTGGCTTGATGGGTAGTCCGCGCGCCTGTCAAGATCAATTTCGGGGGTTCAAGTCCCACCGAGTGCATGCT